>MCFE01000075.1:0-183340 GCA_002104905.1 Basidiobolus meristosporus CBS 931.73
AGGCAGTAGCCACCCAAGCAACTTGGTTTACTGCGCCAAAATCCGAAGCAATTTTGGGCAGGGCAGTAGCCACGATTGTCTGATCAAGTCCAGCCAAAAGGATGGCCATTGCAAGGCCAATAAAGACCAGCATCAGCTTTCCAAAGGGTAGAAGGGCAGGACCATCCACCTCTAGATCCAACTTGGACAAACTCTTCTCTAAGTCCTCTGAAAGGTTTGGTTGCTTCTCAGCTAAGAGAGTAGCAGGTTCGTTCCTCATTGTATGTCTGAATTGTACATCGTTGTCCCAAGTTACTTGCTTATATAGAGACGCAGTGGAGGACAAGAACAGATAGCTATTATTAAGCCACTCCAACAACAACAGGATGAACCGTGAAAAACGGTTAAATATACCAAGTATATACCTAAGCGTTTCTTCCATCGTTTTGAAAGGGAAGTGTTCCTGAACCATTGGAACGACTTGATTAGAGAATTCCATGGATCAGATCTAGATGCGTGCTCAATAATTTTCATCTGGCAGGAATTCTATTTTGGATTAATGAATAGTAGGGTCAGTGCTCAATGGCTGTAATTAGGGTTGCTACGGATTTCAGACTGCTGATCCGATCAGGAATCTTCCGCAATAACCATGCATAAACTTCTTCCTGATTGACGGTATTTCCGTCATTATCTAGATTGGGTACATTAATCATTATCTAGATTGGGTACCTGATTGCCGGGTAAATACGACATGCGGGCGACGGATCGCGGTCAAAATTTAGGGCTATCTTTGGGGCTATCTTTAGGGCTATCAGCGAAACATAGTACTAACTGATTTGGATTAGACTAACAAAATTAATGTGAAGTTGAACGCTTAAACTGAAGATATCCATGGCTACACAGCTTGCAACATTACCACACATGATACCAGAAGGTAGCCGAGGATGTTGCTTGCTATGAAAATGGTTTTCATCACCTCCGATCTCCCCTAAATCATGATTAGTACATGCTGTCATTCCGTCCGACATATGCTGTGGTATGGACACTCTTTAACGCATATCCTGGTGACCACTCGTCCTGCACTTTTGGCAAGTACCAAAACACTGTTTTTGAGAGCTATAGACATCTTTTAGGTGAGAAACTACCGACAGAAAAGGATTGCAAAGGCATATACCATAAAATAAGTAGTTTTCCATATTTTTAACTCTCATATAGTCGGCTGGGCATTGACATGCGAGCCTGAATTGTTTTATAAATGAGATATTGTCGTCATGATTAGCTATTGGATGGCTTCACTGAACCCTTCACCTAGTTATAGGCAATGCGAATTTCGGATTATTTCCTATTTTTACTAGTTATATCATAGCTCGGCTAATGAGCCGTTTGCTGGGTTTCTATCTATATATAGAGACTTCACATATTTGGATGTATGGCCAAATGCTCAAAAAATATTGAGGCGATCGCAATTGTTGCTGTGGGTGTTTACTGATGCTTGGTTAATACCGATTACATGGAGAATTTGTGATATTTTGATGAAAGCATTGGTAGGATAAGCAAACTAAGAGGAGGTATTTGAGATTTTGGTTGGGAAAGGTTCGGTAATATTGATGAAGTTAAATTAATTACCTATTATCAGACAATGTGTCACGCCTGAATATTTAGGCTAATATTCAATAGAGTTAATACCAATTACCTCCAAGAAATGTAATCTGCAGGCTAATTTTCACAAGCCCAACACTCAGGTATCTTGTGACTGCTCCATATTGTTGTGACTGCAGAAATGGGCTGGGAAGGTGGTTGATTTCAAAACTGATATTTGCTAGTTGTGTAAAGTATGTAATATAATGTGTGGGGATTTTGGAGGCATTCCAAGCTACTGGGAGTATTGATAGATTAATTGGTATCAACCTAATGATTTATTGAGTGTCAAAGTAGTACTTACACTTTTACAATGTATAAAATATATGAGCAAGATTTGGAGTCTTATGGTCAACTTTAAAACATTTCATATTCTGGTGGAAATGCTTCAAGTAAATCCTGACGGAGAATACGGTTGGGGGATGATAAAGGTCATAGACCAAGTTAACGTAAGCATGAAGTTTGCAACAGTACACACTCATATTGCGCAATGATTCATATAGATACCTTGAGAAAGTGGGCATGAGGCATCTACAAAGTTTGCGTCATTTGGATGAGATTCTTGATATTCAAAACTATGCTTTCAATGATTTGTAGATTATCCATTTATACTCTGAAAAGTAGATACTGACTGATAACCAGTGAACCTAAAGGCAGTGAGGCATTACCCTGCTCTATCAAGATATTATACTTGAGATTCGGGACTTTCTTGAGGGTTTACAATGCTCACAAACTGCTCAGGGATGTGAGAGTTCGCATGATTGAGCCACTCAGACCTATCAGCCATATGAGTCTAGCTTTTATTACTCTGTAGGTGACCTTTAAAATTCTTGGCAATATCAAGTTCCTGATTGAATCAGAATCATTAGTGGGAGCTCAAATATATGCCGCTCTACTCAACTGCTGATTGCTAACGAAACAAAGATACAAGAAACAGTATAGCTGGAGGTCATTGACCATTACGCTAGGCTATTCGGTGAGAAGTCTACAAAACTGGGACTTCCAACAAATATAAAATCTACAGATATCTCACAATCTGCACCATTACCACGGTCACTATTGCATATTAACACAAGAACTTGCGCCCTTGTCTACACAGTTACCAACGCTCGGTTACCAGTAATCATCAGTCAATTCACCTGATCACTCAATGTATAGGGGTTCACAAGTGAGGCTTGTCACCATTTCACAACTAGTGGTAGTTTAAAGAAACAAGGCTAATCTGCAGTACACATTTAATGTAGCATGACAGCTCAAATAAAAAAGGGGTGGAAAAAGATTGCACAGAAAATAACCTCGAATTGCCCCTAAGCTCATGGATTCGCTAATGATTGTACAGATCAACGCTCAATACGCCCAAAAAAGGTAGAGCACTCAGGCAGAAGAGGATACTGGTTGGGATATTTTAGGCATCAATCAATGATGCACACTACTGGTGGACTATTTTAGGCAAGAAATATTGCAGCGGGAGATCTATAATATTCGGTATAGTCCGCCATCCCCTAAATATGATCTGTTGGCGGAAGTTTGCCAAGGAGAAGATTCATCTCTTAGTTACACATATTGGCGATTGGTTGGTCATTACCGCGCTGTTGGAGTATGGGTTGGGTAAGATTTCGTGCTAGGTTTAGTGCTAGATTTCGTGCTACTACAATTACCATTTATAAGCTCAAAATCCTAGAGATATGACTACGTTCGTTCGGAGCTCGAAGAGGAAACATGATGGTTGAAAGCACGGCTTGGTGCACAAAAAGCGACACTTACAGAGGAATGAAGACAGATGTTGGCCGAAGTATTGAAATCATTTGTAATGGTTAACTTCATATATGCTTCTCTAGCCGGCCCTCTTCAGGAAAGATACTGAACACAAGAATTTGGTTAAAGCAACGTGACTGCGATTGTTGACCTGAATCTACATTATGGCGAGGAGTCCAGGTACGATGCCAGATGTCAGAAGAGCTTCAGTTAGATGGGGTATTATGGGCATTGTTCACTTACTTTGCCCAGGGTTACTGGCTAACAAAAGTAGTTCGGTTTAAAGAGCCGCAATGAGATTGATCAACCAACTGTCAGACCAAGTGGAAAGCCTTCTGCGGATTCTTATCATTGAGCATGGGCGCTAACTTCTGTAAGAATGCTGCGGCCAACTCCTGCATAAATCCACTGACTATAAAATACATTGTTTGCCACTTCCTAGCGCACACCAAACAACCAAGAATCTTTGTGTTCAAAGTGTGTGTAGTGATGAAAATATGGCTAATGAGTTGGAGAACTGCATCTCGGCCCAAATTGACAAATAATATCAAATTGTGTAAAAGAGAGATTTAATCCAAACCCACATCAACACCTTGTTGGAACCAAGTATAAACGTTGAATAGAGCCACCGATATATTTGATGATCTAAGCAAAGTTAACCAACATTAAGTTTATACACACCAAGGTTAATCAACAATAAGTTTAGACACATTTCCCATTTGATGCAAATGCAGGTGAAAAATCGCCAATTACTTTCTAGGCAAGTCGTCGATTATTTTCTCGGTGTTCCCCCAGGTTGGCTATGCAAACAACTCCAAATTTGGCTATGTGCCATGACAAGGCCAAGATAAGAATTTTCTGATTCACACCAATGAAGCGATACATGCTCTATTAATGGCGTCGTGGTACAAGATCAAGCGCTGCGGCGGGATGTCTGGTGATTAGGTATTTATATCTCGAGCATGGCCACTCCACAAAGCATACTCTTTCCTACCACCAACCAACAGCGCCCTTCAAACCCGAGAGCATTATGAGTTCCAAAAAGGAGAAGAGAAAAAGTCCCCTGGTTGAGACCGAGATGGCGATGGTTCACCACAGCTATGGCGAAGACAACAGCACTTCCCAGCTGTTCGATAAAGACGCTATGGACTCCATCTGGTCCCCTTTCACTTCCTTGTTTACCGGCGATCAGATCAGTATTATCTTGATGGCCTGGCTCCCTTCACAGATAGAGTCCATAACGACCAATATCGTAGCCGTTGATATGTTTATCATTTCCGCTCTGGTGGCCGGTATCGTCGCTATGATGAAGTTTTCTAGCCACGTCTCCCTTTCTGCACTCAACTTCAAGCGCAAAAAGAAAGCCGAGTCCATCAGCATTCAAGTCGAGCCGGAGTTCATGGGCCTGTACGATGAGATGGAAGCGAATCCCCACCACAAGTCACTTTCCTGGTTGGTGTCTGAGCAGAGTAAAAACCTAATGAAAGGAAATTTCTTGATGATTCCCGAGACCGAGACATATCGTGGTGAGGAGGACGACGATGATGTCCATGTTCCCGAGTTTAACGTCCTTCCCCAGGACAATGAAAATCTTTTCATTTCCTTCAAAGGGGATGTGTTCAAGGTGTTTTTCAAGGAAAATAGCGACCAAGACAACCAGCAAAAGGATGATAATCACAACCGAAACATTCTTGAGGACAGTAGCAAAATCAAAAGAAAGGTCAAGGCTCTCCCATCAATTGTGGTCGAGCTCTGCCCCAACTTCGTTCACCCGAACGGGATCCAATCGAGTGTTTTAAGCAAAACCATCTCCGAAAAAGGGAAGCCGGCCGACGATCCTGACGTTGCCATGGACAAAGTGATCAGATTTATCCAGGCGACCACCAGAGCGCATTTGATCGAGCAGAAGGATGACCGCGTCAGGTCAAGATATGAGCGAGGAGCTTATGGCTGGGAGTCGATTCAGACGCTCACTCTTTCGAGAGGCCTGGATACAGTTTGTCTGGACAAGTCCAACGAGGATCTGTTGAAGCACGACTTGGAAACATTCTTGGCCGACAAAGAATTTTACCAGAGAATTGGGCTACCGTATCGCCGCGGCATCCTATTGTATGGCAATCCGGGAACTGGCAAGACTTCGCTTGTTAACGCGATATCAAGTCAGCTGAACCGCGATTTGTATTTCATCAATCTGAAGGAGATCGAGAACGACGCTGGATTGAACTCTGCCTTCAACTCGGTCCCTGCCAACCAGATCATCGTCTTGGAGGATTGTGATACTCAGAGCCGAGTCCTCCATGCCCGAAAGCATGCCTCATCCAAGGACGAACTGATGAGAATGCTAGGACCTAACCTGGATTCGTCAACAAAGCTTGGCAGCGGTGAAGGTTTCTTCAAGCCGTTCACATTGTCCACTTTCCTGGCGAACCTGGATGGGCATTCCTTGTCGGAAGGGAACATCATCATCATGACCACCAATCACCCTGAGCTGCTTGACCCCGCTGTCATCAGACCTGGTCGAATGGATCTAAAGATTGAGCTAGGATACTGCACTCACTATCAAATCCAAAGGATGTACGCCTCAGTGCTGGAAGATCCCAAGGCGAAGTTGGACGAGGAAATCCTCAAGGAGAAGGTCCCTGAGAGACTTCTTCCACCGTGTGAGGTAATGACATGCATGGTATTGTACCGTCGTACACCCGAGGTCATCCTCGACAAGATACTTGAGCTGGTGAAGAAGTTCCAAGGGGGTGCCAAGTCTGTGATTGAGGAGGAGATGGAGCACCGTGCACGGGAGGAGCTGGAGAATAAACTTCTGGAAGAAATCAAAGCTCGACAGGAGAACGGGGGCGATGAGGGCTGCGATAATCCCACCGAGGACCAGAGCCAAGAAAGCGAGCAAACACAGCCAGACGAGCCTGCTGCGGACGATGCGCCTGGTGCAGAATCTATCGACAAACCCAAGGACAAGTCACCCGATGACTCCGACTATGGCTCGGACACCGAACGAGCAGCTGTATAAACCCTTTGCCAGTCACATCCACATCCACATCCACACTCACCAAGTGATAGATTTTGTATTCTAGCTTGTATTAAGTAATCCACACAACGACCCAACGACCCATCCACCAAATCACCCATAATGAACCCGATATACCACTCTCACATTGATGATATTAAACATTAATAGATAAGCAAATTTATTAGAATTCGTCAACAAATGTCTACTCCAAATCTTCGACCACGACATCCTTCATGTTTGTGAATTCACTCAAACCAGAGGGATCGTGCACCACCCAGGTCCAGGGCTCAGCAACATCCAACAGTGCGTTGAGGCTACTTAAGCATTCGATGGTCTTTTCCTTATGATCCTCCGAGAGGTTGGCCACTTCGACGTGGGTGGCCAAGTTGAAGACCGCGGAGGCGACATAGTTGTAGATGGTGTCGATTCTTCTTCTGCGGTCAACTCCGAACTCGAACTCAAGCTCGGGGATCTCCACGCGAGCGTGGGGGGATTTCAGGCAGACGTTCCACAGCTGGGTGGTGTCGGTGATCCGGACGGAGAACTTCTTGGGCTTCCACTCCTCTTGCGGGGGCTCAGGCTTGAATTTGAACTGGGCGAAGCCTTTCTCGTTCATCTCGAGCTCGACGTTGGGCAGGGCCCCGAGGAATTGTTCGAAGGTTCCGTTCAGGGCGTCTTCGAACTCCGCCTTATCCTCGTAGCCGAGTTCGAGGTACATCATTTTCGCGACTGGCTCCACGGCCAACCACTCCGCCGGCGTTTCGTCATAAAGCTTTTCCAGCTCCTCGATGAGTCGGTCGACCTCTTGATGGCCGAGGTTGATGTGGTAGGTGGATTCGTTGGTGGTTGGCTCCATCGTGACGATATCTCAGTGAACAGACGGGGAAGCCCCAGAGAAAATTCCTAGTGAATATACACCGAGGATGGGGGACTTTTTTTATTCATGGTATTTGTAATTGGTCGGGAAGGTTCTCGATTTTTTGCAAAAATTTCCTCCCAAATCGGATGCCGGCTAGCCTGGAATGGTTCGCGCAAACAGAGGCATACATTGGCATGCGAGTGGAAGAGCACACTTGATCCGGGTACGGTGCCTACAGGAGCTCGCATCGATCTGCTACGTTTGATTGCCTTGTTTCTCAATGGTTAGTCTACAAACAAGACACAGACAAGCGCGGATTTTAGTGGCTGGTTAGTGTAAGGGGTCGCAAGTGTTGAACACCATAAATTGGCGACTCGCCGACCGATCCACCCATATCACATATAGATTTTTAGACGAACCGATGGTGAAGAACGATACCTGCCTTCGCTGTATTGACTTGCGGATCGGATGCTTGATCCTGACCGGCTTTCAATTGGTACGTTTCTTGGATATGTCAAGCCCCGCCACCACCTCGCTTATACCTGACTTCTAGATAGTTGGGCTTTTGTTTACCATCCTGATTACCCTCAACTGGGGTGGGGTGACCAATTCCTCCTTCGGGGCAAATAACAACTATACCCAATCTACCTCGAATTCCTCCACCTTTCAAGTCGGCCGGATCGGGCTATACATATTATTTGTAGCCTTCATTATCACTCTGTTCTTAGGTATCTTCGGCTTCGTGGGGACATTGAAGGTACCGCTCCTAGAGTTGTTGCTGACAGGGGTCTGGTGTGCTGACTGCTTCATCTAGAATAGGTCCTGGATGTTACTGGTCTATCTTGGGATGGCAACGATTCTGATGTTGGCCGGTTTCGTGGGGATGGTGATGGCCTTTATCAACCACGAATGGTACAATGGAGTGTTGGCACTGATCATGGTAAGTTCGGGGCATAATATCATCGTGATGGGACTCCAGTTGACCCGTATTTTAGATCCTATTACAAGCCTTCTTCGCCCTCAACATCGCTCGGTATCGGCAGGTAGTTATCGCCGCCGACCACGCGCTCAATTACTCGGGTGTGTATGTTCCCGAGGAAGGCAATCAGGCGTACAGCGCAAACCCAGACCTGCAGCCTTCCGCGCAAACAGATGGCGCTTGACATCCATGTATCTCTTTCAAACGAATAAAGTCTCTTTCGCTTACATAAGTTGGCTCCAGAAATCAGTTCAGTGAAACAGATGCAGGGGAACGAACGATTGGCAAATGAGTGATTCGCACCTCCTATACGGTTTCTGAATCCAAAGGACCCGGCGTCAGAACACGTTGCCCCGCGGATAATCTTCCCCCATCGTCTAATAGTTTATTCCAATAGCATCCAAGGTAGTAATGGGTGAAGATCAGTATAATATACAAAAATGATGGATCATGCTTATAGTTCATCGATATGTATGCGTGTATGAGGAACATGGGTTGTCACTGATGAATAAGGCGTATGAAAGGTTGCACAGGCTCAGTATCTTAAAGAGGACTCCTTTAGGGCCGTTTGCCAATCCCTTGGTAACCCCTATTGCATGATAAGTCAGACCGTTCCAAATCGAAGATTCCTAGTGTGCTGTACTAACGATGTATTCCCCGGAATCCGAGATACTAACATGGGTGATATGCTTAGGATTCGACGGTTTCGAGATGTTGAATCGCTTAAGGTAGGTCGGTCTGATTAGCACGGCATGGCCACGAAAGAAACTCCCCATCAACCTACCTTGGCTCTGGGATTATTTATGCATTTGGCGGATTGGATCTTGGAGCCTGGCCTGCTTAATGGCTGGGAGGCAGGTTGTGCTGGGATACACATGATTGCCTCAACATTTTCCCCAGGTAGGCGTCCACCATGGGAATTTGCGTAGCTCTTAAACAGAATTAAGCACTTAGCAGATAAGACCAGCAAGAAACAAACGGGTCTCCTCCGACTTACGTTGAACTCCCCGCTCTCCGGGTCGATCCCGGCGTGGCCAAAGTGGACAAAGTTGGTCGGGCCTGAGATGCGGATCCTTTTGTTGGAATTGGGCGAAGCGACTCGAAAGTAGCCTAGACAGAGAGTTAACAAAAACGAGGTCTCGGGTGGGTTGTGCACTGGATTATTCAGTGACCTGTGACCGACTTCAGTAGAGTGGTGAAGGTTGATTTGAGATTGGCTGCATTGTCGTCCATATACAGGTCGGCCTCCGTGCAGGAGGAGCGAAGATGCTTTTGCGGCAGCCGTCCTTTCAAGCTTTCGGATTTGCTGGAATTCCGGGAGAGAATGGCTGAGGAATAAATGGGGAGGTTGGTTACTCTTCGCACAGGGGGGGAGCCCGCTCTTTCAGCAAATACCTTTGTCAGCTAGCATGTTGTGGTGGAGAATAGTAGTGAAAATAAATGTTGGGGACTACGGAGCAAATCAACTGGAACATCCTTATGTTTATACAATATTTCGAGGATGTGGAACAGGCTTTCAAACCAGAAAGAATTTGTTACACCGGCGCTGTGACTGGGTCTCAGCATTCATTAAATTCTTTATGAAGTTCCTAAAAAGTTGATCAATTGCAACCGACAACAGATTTTTTAGTGTACGCACCCGGCATTAATCTACGACATTAACTTTGCCTAATTTGGTGGCCATCTCATGTCAGAATCAGTGAACAATGAACGCATCAAACCGTGATTAAGTCATTGTTTGTCAATATCAAAGGCCCAAGCAAACAAAGACCAGCGATGTAGTTGACAGGATGTTGGACATTTTCGAAGCAAATCGATTGAATTTTACTTTGGCGATTTGCTAGCCAGTTCTAGTTCTACGAATACACGCGTAAATAATTATGGTTCTGGAAAGGATGCTCTGCCGTCCCAGGGCAAGCAACTGGTAGATTCTAGTATACAGTGACATTATATTCACAGAGGCCAATACTGGTATGGTGTGAAGTGATGAATTGTGATTTGTGGAGGGAGCGGGGCTAGTCCTCATCGTCCAGTATTAATGCTCGGCCCCTTCTTGTCCGTCTCGGGGTGCCTTCATCCAGTCCCTCGTTGCCAGCATGGGGATTCACAGAATCGAACTCGAAATCCTGCGGCTCAGTCTGAGGTGCACCGGCCATTTGGCCCCTTGTAGATCTAGTATTGCGTCTCGCATTTCCACGTTGGTGGACATTCGGGGATGTCTCTTGGTACTCATCATCACTATCTGACATAACTTGGCTTCTTTTCTTGCGTCTGGTAGGTGTCTGGCCGTTTGGCTTTTGCTTTTTACGCCCCTTCTGGCGAGAGACCAGCTTACGCTTGTTGCTACAGAACGAAACTTTCATGAGTTAATGGTACAATTTAAAGGGTGTTTCTGTCCTCCATACCGAGCTACTGGGATCTCCTCCTCCGCTGTATCATCGTCATCGAAATCTTCATCATCTGGGAAGTCCACCTCGTCAGGAAGATCTTGATCAGCAAGCTCTTCATCTCCTTCATCAGCCTGATATTCATCTTCAGAATCATCATCAGAATATCTGGTCACACGTGCCCGGCGTTTAGTTGCTGCTTTGATGGGCGAAGGAACGGCCGATGCCGTCAGCAACTCCCTGAACTCCTCAACCAACCGCTTAGCCAATTTGGTAATTGGCGCGTTTGGTAGATTGAACGTGGCGGCATTGCTGCTGATCAATCCTACATCGAACAAAACTGCCTCACTCCGTCGATAGAAATTCTGGGCGACTCTCTCCAGAACCATTTCAAAGCACATGGGGTAAGGAATGAGCTGAAGATAGGCCGGATATTGTTTGAAATCCACATGTTCTCTGAATGGCTCAGAGTCGGTCTTTGATAGTATGTATTCCAACACCTTGGTGATGTGAGCGACCTCATCGTTTGGTAGCTTTTCTATCTCAGCCAAGTCCTGAGGGTAATTCGCTCGATACAATTCCCAGGGACTGTGGGTTTGAGCAGACTCGTCTGTGGAATCCCATTTCACTACAAACCGCCGCCATGGACTGGCCGTGTCGCTTGCATCCAGGGAAATAATGCCTGATGTCTCTTTGTCATTGTAAACTGTTAGCACCTCATCTCCAACCTGAAGATTTTGCTCCATTCCCGATTTGTACTGGGACAATAAAATGACAAAATCCGGTATTGTCGAGATATTGTGATACTCAATCTTGATGGTTTGCTCGGTAGGACTAAGGTTGGTAGATGCTGGTAGAAACGGCACTACGTACTCAGTCGTATCGAGCACATCCACGCTCAAGGTACACCAAGTGGGTGGGCCAACGTAGTAGTCAATGCCGGTAATCCTACCAAATGTGACTGCACCCAGCTCAGGGTTGGTAACCCATGGATACCCTTGTTCGTTGAATTTTTCGAGAAGTGGCGTATGCTCCAAATATTCTCTGTGACCTGGGAGAATATACGCAATAGTGTCACCAATTTGAGGAACATACGGACTAACATTGGGTCTAGTGGACGAAATCCAATCGCTTCTGACATACTTCACTGCATTTGCTGAATCTGAGGAGGACTTTTTTACCAATTTCTTCCTACGTTTTGGTCGCTCATTATCCTCGGAATTGCTGGCCTGTGCCTCTGCCACTGCCTCGTGTTTTGAAGACCCTTCACCAGGATCGTTTTGAGTGGATTCTTCAAAATCGTCAGATTCCTCCGATTGGCTTGATGATCCCGACTCGAATTCACTGGAGTTTAATTCTTGGTAACTGACGTGCTTACTACGTCTGGTACGTTTTCCAACTTCACCTGATTTACTGGAAGCTTTACGTTTTTGTTTTTTACGCGTGGATTTGACTTTACGCTTTTGAGCCTTCTGCGCGGATCTCCTTGTTTGAATTCTACTGTTTGATTCTTCTTCCTCTTCCTCTTCCTCTTCCTCCTCTTCTTCATCCTTCACAACAAAATCTCTGAGGCCGTCATCATCGTTTCTCTCCAGAAAATCCTCCCTTTCAACAGCACAATCCATCGAACCATCCGACTCGGACTCTGCTTCTGCCTCCTCCTCTGTATACTCCTCGTCGTCGTCATCATCTGGCAGTGGTATAATGGGGATATCTATCGTCATGGGGTCGATATCGTCGTCGTCCGAGTCTTTAATCATCTTACTTCGGCGCTTGTAGAGTTGCTTTTTGTCAAGAGCTTCAGGAATGTGGCTGGTTTGGGCTGGAGTCAATTGTTTCACTTCGTTCGTTAAAAGTGCCAGCTTCAGATGACGTTCATGCTCAAGCTCTTCAGGCGGAAGGCCCACTGGGAAGTCAAAGCCGTATTTGACCCCCTTTTGATGGACATATTCACGGCCATCGAAATCGAAAATGGGTGATCGCTCCATTAGATGAGGCGCCAATTGGGTTTGCTCATCCACCACAAAAAAGTTCACATCTAGTCTGATAGGAAGGTAATCGGACCAGAACATTTGCTCCTTGAATTGCCGAACATGCTTATATGGTTCAATGGGTTGGCCTGCACCAAATAACAGGCATACTCCTTGATGATCAGTCACGGCAAACAAGAAGCCATCCTCCGACATCCGGATATCCAAGAACTGGCGCTCCGGATAATGAAAGCTATTCAATTGGTTTCCTGAGAAGATATCCCACATGATGATTTGCCCATCGTACCCGGCACTCAGGAGTATTCTGGAGTCGACAGTATGTGTTGCTAAAGCGTAAACCTCGGCAGTGTGTTTCCTCAGCGTATGAACCAATTCACCGGTACGTGATTCAAAAACCCGGATAGCCCCGTCCGTTCCGGAAACGATGGCGTATACGTCGTTAAGACTCCAACTAACCATGGCCACTTTGTTCTTCTTGTGGTGAGCAGCTCGGCCACGCCCTCGCTGTACATGAGAATCTGGGTTTGGTTCTTGCAACAGATTGGATGGGTTGTTTTCAACACCTGCTTCAGGGACGGTGGCCTCTACAGTAATACCATTGACTACACCTGTGTTGTTGGGCTCCTGATATATTACTTCGGTAGATCTTTCCGCTCCACTGAGTGGAGGTAGCTGGGATACCGGTTGAGGCGACGTAGCAGTAGTTGTAATAGAAACCTGTTCACCGGTAAGAGCTGTGAGTGTATCCGGTTGCTCCTCCTCCTTTAAATCATCTCGCACATCCAATATAATCGAAGACCAGCTGTTATGAGCTGAGTCGAATGACCAGACCCGGGCTGTGCCGTCAATAGAGCCTGTTAAAATTTGCTTGCCGCTATGGCTGTATATGAGAGTTGTTACACATCCTTGATGGCCATCAAGCTGCGCCGTTAGCCGAGGCTCAGCCAGGATAGGAAAACGAGATTGAATCGACGAGATAAGATTTGCGCTCTCCTCACTAGACATTGCACCCATTGCATTCTCACTAGGATGGATGGTCGATATAACTCTAACGAATCCATCTGTACCGGCCACAGCGAATTGTGTTCCAGTTTTGTTAAAGCTGCAGCAACGTGCTTCATCTCTAGCCAAAGTTTTGCAATCAATAACGTATGGGTCTGGATCAAAGATATTCTTGTCAGAATTCCACTTCCATATTCTTGAGTAGCCGTCATCGCTAGTGGCTAATAGATATCGATTTTCTGCTATTGGCGATGGAGAAAACATAACGTTGGTAAAGGCTTTGCGCTAGAAAATGCAAATCAGTTAAAATGAAATTTGGAGTTTAAACATTCAGTGATTCTTACTCCGGTTCCCACGTTACCACGAAGAACTGCGATCGGTTCACCGTTTGCCAATGCCCAGATTCTCACTACACCATCTTGAGAGGCTGTAGCAAGCATTGTGTTTCCAGGATTGATAGCAAGGTCAGTAATAACGTCAAGGTGACCTCTCAGAGTATATATCAAGTACCCCGTCCGTGCGCACCATATTTTAACTAGGTAGTCGTCACTTCCCTTTGCCATAGAATGTTTAATAGCTGGTGATATATACAATGCAATTTGTTCATCTTACGGTGATAACTCGTAGCCCAGCTCTATCAAAAAGGACACAATAAACTGGGTATTTATGGCCTTGCATCGGAACCAACTACAAGAGAGACGTATTAGTACTCTACCAGCCTAGGAATACAACTATATGCGGATAATAACCTCTGAATACTGTGAATGGAGATATCTGGACGGCTCGGTAGCTATACGAGGAAGATTCTCGATCTGCCGTGTGAATATATTGACACCTACAGCACAAGCACCCCTTCGTGTTAACCGGTGAAACCAAACTCAAATCAAGTACTGAAGGATTCCTACTTGCACCAGATTTAGCTAGACCAGGGAAATGGCGCCACCTGTGTTGCTTGCGCCGCTTTTCATTGCTTCGCCACTCAGGATTGTGTATGGAGTGCTCACGCATAACAGAGCCTTCGTTTTCACCGAGGACAGTATTCAAGCCGGTAGTAGGGGGTGAGATTAGCGTGTCTGTATTTTTTATGAGCCGCTCTAGTAGATCGTATAAAAACGTGGAAGGTAGCTGTGAATGTTTTTTGGTCTAGGTTGGAAAATCATCTTGTTAGAAGCCTGCATAGAAGTTGTATTCTTGTTGGAGTGGGTATTTCTCAGGAATATATCAAGTCTACTGACCAGCTCGAAGACTGATCTTGGTCGTGGATTTCCTTTCCAGTCATACCGGATCGGAAGTAGGTCAGGCATATTGTTTATATCTTCAAGCAAAGCCTTCGCAGCATTTTGGCAAGGACCACTGGCCAAAAAACGCGCTATTAAGAAATAAATCTAAAATACAGCAGTGTCAACCAGAAGAAGAGAGCCTTTGTAAAAATAACGCGTTTACCTCTATTGTACAGTGATGAGGATTTTGGAAGATTTAGATTATGTTGAGTTAATTAGCCTGTGTCTACTAGGGAAAGAAACAAGAAACAATTGCGTTGTAGACGAACCTCGAGCTAGATTCGGGTCCATATATACGGTTGGACCTTTTGCAAAACCTACGAAACAACAAAGTATCTAGGAACCTAAAGTGTCTTGAGTAGAGGTAATCACTACCACCCTACCACCCAATTCCCGTATATCATCTTAATCATTCTCAAATCAATTCATCCGACAGAATTTGTTGGGTGTTCAGAGAACATTAAAACATTCCCATAATATATATTTATTCAGCTAATCAGGATGATAAATAAATAGCTGATCAAAATAATAAATACATACACTCAGCAATCTAGCGAGCAGCTTATTAACACTAAGGTTTGGGTGGAGAATAATGGTGCTTGGCTAATTGAGCTGTTGATTGTGAAGCTTTGATGATGTTAGAGATGATTCGTAAATTGAATAGTGATGAGTAGACCCATACCTGCTCATTCTCGCTTATGAGATCAGTGACGGCCGCCCGTAACTGTTGCACTTCGTTTTGCGACTCTGTGTATTTGGATTCGTACTGTTCTGATTCCAACAACTGATTTTGCAATGTTTCGATCATTCCATTTTGGTCCTCCAATTCTATGAGTTGAATCTCAGAAGCGTCGAGAGATACTGCCGCTTCGAGGCGACGTTTATGCTCTTCCAAAGTCTCCTCGCTCATTTCCAGCTCTCTTTTGACCTTGGTCCATTCCGATTTTGGAACATATTTGCTCTGCATCTGCGTTAATTTATCTTGCAGCTCTTGAATTTTAACAGCCTCCTGATCAATCTCTTCTGAATGAATTTGCTCTTGCATATAAAGCTGTAGTCTGGCCTTGATGTCATCGATGACCCTGTGGAGACGTTGTTGATGGGTTTTAAGAGAAGGATTGCCTTGGATGGCCTCGAAGACAGAATCAATCTGGCTCATCTCTGCTGTGATGCTACGGATCACCTCGTCACAATACGCCTTGCGAAGACTTTTACCATTTTCGCATTTTTTGATTCTGGATGGAGTCTCTGGATGGATGTTTTCCTATGAGTTGTTAGTCAGTATAAAGAATGAGAACTGAATTGATGTTCAAGTGTCAAACCTTATCTCCATCGACGTTCTCACCCGCCCGTGGGGCTCTCGGCGTAAATCTCCTTGGCGTGTCATGTTTAAGGGCATTGGTCCGCAGGGGGCTTTTCTGAAGCGACTAAAATTGACAGGTTGTTGAGAACCCGATGTCTGATTCAAGCAAAAAGCGCCAACTCACCTTGGGTATTTTGATTGCTTTGTTCTTGGTCTGAAGTTTCTTTGAGAGCGTCCCCTAATATAAAGGTTAGCGAGTGATACAGAGAAACAGGAAGGAGCACACGAAGAATACCGAAGTTATGTTCTGCGCTTGAGTTTTATCCTGAAGAGGTTTCTGTGGTTTTTTCTGAATAAGGAGTGAGCAAACAGAATAGAATCGAGAAGAGGCTTTCGCGTTATTACGTACAGTCAACTTGGCTTTTATGGCATCAGTGTTGGGAACATTGATGCTGGAAGCCCGACGGTTTTCATACTCAAGTGGATGTGTCATTTGTACAGAGGCAAAAGGGATGTTGTCTTTTGTTTATCTAAATTGATTATTCATTTGGTAATTAACGTGTTTATCCTATTAGATCATACGCGTGAAAGAAAGATAAACAACGAAAATCACTCGAAAATTTACTCGCGTACTCATGTAATAAATTGATTGATGGGCAAACCGAGAAAAATGACGAAATCGAGAAATTCCATAATTAATGAATAACGATTAATAGCACCAAGTGTTTATTACGGCAAATTAAATAAATATGTAACGCACACTGTTCTACATTGACGGGGTGTAGCCGAAGTTGCTAGCAGCGTAGCCGGTCTGATCAGCCGGATATCCATCTGGAAGGCTGTCGGCAATCTTTCTTTCGTTGATTCGTTGGCTTATGATATACGGTCTGACGAGGAGGTTGGCATTAGTATTTTTCCAGACGGGTGCGAATTACATGGAAACTTACAGAGATCCTGAGGTGTATTTGCGCATGGCTTGCTGGCGTTGCTTCTCGTTCAACCTGGATCTAGGAAGGGCGTCATCTCTGACAAACACAATTGTGTCTATCAAGAATTGGTGCTCATCAAGAATAGCATCTACAATCAATGGGATCAATCCTAAGGCTAGATGCTCGTATGATTGCTGGATCTGAATGACTGCCACCACTTCCTCGTCAAGTGTCTTGAACACAATGCTAGATAGGCTATGAGTGGTGGTTGCTAGGTAAATGAAAAAGCAAAGTACTGACCTTCCCTCAGGGATGATCAACTCGTGTGATTTTTCGATGGTGTTCTCTACATCAATGGGGTAGTGGGTGAGATCATTCACATCAAACGTGTCATCGATTGAGCCGAGAACGAAGAGAAGGGGATCATCCTCCGACTGATTTGGATCTGCATACAAGAAGCCTAAATCCCCTGTACGCACATAATTCATCTCTGGATCGCCGTTTTCGATATGAACCATATACCGCTCGGCGTTGACTGCATCAGACCCACCACGGCCATTACACTCACTAGATACCCAGATCTCTCCGATCTCTCCAGAATAGCAAATCTTTCTGGTTACCGGATTTACAATCGCGACCAAAGTGTTTCGCGGAACCTGCAGAGGTCTACATTAGTAATAGTCGCAGCCAAAGTAGAGATCGCAGCGCTACCTTGCCAGAATCGTGAAGCATAATACTAAACGGCGAATCGCTCTCCTCCACCACAACAACCTTGCCCCTTCTCAAGCTCTTGGGATCAAGGAAGATCTGGAGCGGTTCGGATTTGAGATACGATCTGGTGCTCACCATAGGGTTGGCACTAGTTCCATACAAGGTCACGACCGCCGAATGCTCCAGTCTGTTTGCAAGGAAGGCTTTCACCACGCTTTCGTCTACGGATTGGTGTTGAGCAAGAGCAACTTAGAGCGATGGGATGTGGCGAATCTTACGTATTTCTGGACTAGGACGACCTTCGGACGGGATGAGAAGGTTATGAACCTGGCTCAAGGAGAACGTTTTGTAATCGCCACTGCCCATATATGCCATAGCGTGCTGCAGCATTGGGGTGGTCGCGAATGCGTCTTTAACTAAATTCGGTTGAGCGGTTAGGTACATGTTCGTGGAGAAGCAACAGAAGCCTAATTCTTACCTTTGTACTTGTACACAACCTCAAACCATACCTGAGGGTTGGAGAAGAAATCTGGTGGGGCAATCAAGAGGCTCGTGCATCCTTGAAAAAGCGGAAGTCTGAGTTTTCCAGGCGTAACTGGTGCTAGAAGACAGAGATGTACATACCTACAAAAATCCCCATCATTGTTGCCTGCATAAATCCAAAGCCGTTGAACGTTCTGGCACAGGATATCAACGGTCTTCCCGAAATCATTTGGAAGATGGATTTTTGAAGCTGACAGTGAGCGATCACTGCATGGTGTGTGAGGCGAACAGAAGTGCGCTTCATGTCTGGGCTCATGTACGATAATATCAAGGCAGTGCTGTTCGGTTGGAGCCATTGCTCTCTGCCCTTAAAGCTACCATCTTGTCCCAACATTTTGCTAGTTTTAGGGGCTTTGGTGGTGTTGAAAATGTAGGGGAAGCGTAGGTTTGGATAGTAGGAACGCAAATAGGACTGAACCTGCTTTCCGCTCATCAACTCTTCAGTGGTTGTGTTTACCAAGATGCTCTTGACTCTAAATTCTTGGATAACCTCAACCAACTCGACAAAGTCCTCGTGAAGTCGCGTCACGTCTGGTTGTGCAAGTGGAATGGGTATGAGGCCACATACTAAACAGGCATGAACAGCAACGATGAAGTCCAGCCCATGTGGGAAGATCAAGATCACATAATCCCCGGATTTCAGCCCTCTTTTTTCAATCAAGTAGTACGCTAAAGACGATATCTTTCCATTTAGCTTTCTGAAAGTGATCGACTTGACTTCGCGTCCCTTCAAGTCCAGTGTCACAAATGCTCTGTCCTCCGGAGTCATAGACGATCTCCAGATAAGTATATCGGTGATGTTTTGGAATTGGACCAAATCCGTTCCCGTTCGCTCATCTATAACGTTAAAGATAGGCTCTAATCTTGTGCATTGCGGTACCTTCGGATTAGCCGGGTTTTCCATATTAGTATCTAGATCCCAAGGTGTTAGAGGCTGGAAGCATAACATAGAACCAAGTAAAGGCTGGCGCTACCATAAACGTCATCTCCGTCTAGTGTAGGAAGGGTGGACAGCAGGTCGCTCACCGAGAATTTAAGCATGGCTATTCTTAGCTTTCCGTTGCGGAAATGCTTTCTGCAGAGTTCGGTGTTTATGGTGTATTTTCCATTTCTTAGAGATCGTGGGAGAGTGCTCGGAAGGCAGACAGCTATGCAATAAAGATTCAACTGGTAGAAATCCAATACAAACTGGTGTAGACGCTCCAAGAATGCAGTATACTGCTCCTTAGGGAGGTTGCTCTCCAAGACCAACACGGGGAGATTCTCTTCATTGGCATAGTGGTTGAAGATTGCACTACGAACAAGCACGATAGGTGAGCCACTTGGAAATGGTAATCCGAAAGGAACCTCTTACCAAACATCAATGGCATCGATGTATGTCTTGATGGTATTGATCATATCAGGAGTATAATGATACTTGTATTTCACCACGCTGATGGATCTTGTATTTGAGCCTTCGGTAATCATCGAATCATACACCTTTTGTCTAATTCTCTGCTCATAGAGACCAAATATGACCAGCTTCCCGTTAACCAGGGTCCCCATCAGACCGGTTCTCAAGAACTCTTGCTCGATTGGCTTCGGAACCTCTTCCCGACTGGAGAAGTAGAGTGGCTGAGCATGGAAAATACTACGGGTTAGCTTTGGGAGGGCCCAGAAACCACCGCTTAACGCTGGGGAATCGATCCAAACTTCTCCAATAACATTAGGTGCGCATAAAACCTTCGTATCAGGATCGACAATTGCAATGGTAGCTAAGCAAGGCGCAATGTTAGATTCGTTTTGCGTAAAAGCGTCTTGGCCTTACATACCTTGGGGCATTGCGTAGCCGAACGGCTCAACCCATAGGGTGTCCTTAGGATCCCATCTGGAGAAGTTGTCTTGGCAAGTGTCCAAGATTTTCAAGGTGTTGGCCCTGAGCGCGTCCCGATCGATAAGACAATTCCACACATCTCTCTCCCCTTCCTCAGCTTGCGACTGAGTGTTCTTCGGGAGATAGTCACGGAAACTTAGGATCATGCCGCCATGTTCAGGCAAACTGCACATGGGAGTAATCACCCGCTGCGGATACCGGCAACCAAATGGCGTTAGCAGGAACTCTGCAATCTCCGTATTGAAATACGGATCAACGTTGAAGGTGTCGATAAGCAATAGACGCAGGTTCGAAAACTCAAATTCTTGCTTCTTGTTGTAGCTTAGGGAGTTATCGTTCTCTTTGCGGAAGGACGATATCACTGTGGCAAGCCCAGTGTAATCGGCTACACCGATAGTGGCTAAGAATCAATGGAAGCAATCCTATTAACAACCGGCAGTCACGAAAGGGGCGATGAAACTACTCACTAACCTCGGTATCTGGTCATGCATCCCATCCATAACCCAGGGATCTCAAGGGCAGTGCTACTACTTACGCAAACGGTATAGTTGCCGCAGTATATACCAATGAAAGCAGTAAGAACAAGTCCAACCTGCATTCTAGGCTCAATGGCATTTACAAGTGTATCTCCAGAGCACTTGGCTGCTGCCTTGAATGCGGCACATTGAGCCATGATGGTCATGTGACTAATCCCGACACCCTTCAACTCGCCGTTGGGACTTTTAGAGTATTCGATATACGCTAGATCCGTAGGCTCGATGGGGGAGTTTTTCTCTGAGTAGTTTTGCTTGCGATGAAGACTTCCCAGATCATTGGTCTTGATCCACTCCAACGATGTAGGCCATTCGTCCCGATGGTTTTGAAGATCCCGTGTTAACGCTTTGATGTTGAGCTCTGTAGATAAAACCAAGGCCGTTCTTGTAGTTTTCAAGATGAACACGACCTCGGCTAAACTATCGGTGTTCACTATCGGGACCGCAACTGCTCCAACGAAAAAGCAAGCAAAGAGCGCCGAGATGTAATCCAGAAATTCCGATTTGCGATAAACCAAACCGATTCTATCTCCTTTGCGGATGTTGGATTTGCTCTTGAGCAGCTGGGAGATCTTTTCGGCTCTCCCAACAAGCTTCTCCCACGTGTAGGCGCCAATATCTTTACCCTTGGTGTCCAATACGCTATACGCTACATTCCGGGGTGTGTGGGCAGCGCGGAAACGCAAAACACTTGGGATTGTTCCAAACGTGTCTAAAGATACATTCGAGTCCCCGTCATATAGAGTGAAAGGGATCTGTCTCGGCATAGATGGTAGTGCTGGCAACTCATCGACTTCCGATTTGGGTGACCGTTCCTCTGCACAAATGTTCTCAAATTCACGACTTTCTGTAAACAGTAAATTAAGGCATTTCAATAAATAATCCCTTCTCGATGTTGAACAAATGAATGTAACACACACACACCTTCTGAGTGCAACCTCATTTGGTCAAATTTCTCATGCAACGGGGGTGTATCGTGGGGAGGATATCCACTAGATACGGGGCTGGCGGAGGTATACGCATTACCGAATACAGGATTCTCACTAGCACCTCCAGGGCCATCGACGACTTGGTTCATAGCAGGCGGTGAATCATTGGCTTTATCGTAGTAGTGGTAGTTGCCTGGAGCTGCCGACGCGTTAGATGCAAAATCAGTGCTGTATTGTTGTGTTGGGTGCGGTGAGTAGCTTTGAGTTGAATTATCTGATCGACCAGAGATTTGCGAGAGACGGTTGAGATCTAGCCCGCTGTTTGGAGATCTTGTTTGCAAGTTATATGATGTAGGAGAGGTTGGTGACGCAGGATTCGCTGGCTGTTGAAGCGTCTCGCCTGGGAGTGAGTACCCCGAGCCCGAGCTGTAACGATGCTCAGAAGGATGTGGATAGGCAGGCACCGTCTCATGAGGAATTATATTGACTTGAACCCTTCTATCTACATTTCCCTCTGCCCCATATGGGAGCCCACTGGTGGCTGTCTGAATAGGTGGGTATTGCGGCCTTGGTATATTAGGATCATATCCGTAAGGATCGTAGTTGTCATAAGGCGGGTAGGGTTTCGAGTATGGTGCGGATTGGAAATGCTCAACAGCAGTGGCTGCTGGATATGGGTAGCTGTTATTTCTAGACAAATGATTGTCTGGATAATTGGGAGCCTCGTTGCTGGCTCGTACCCCTGAGGGATATTGTTGTTGAGGAGGAGGAGGAGCTCCGTATGGATACTGTTGGGGATACTGGTATTGATACTGGTAATTAGAACTTCCTGCCGAATTAAGTCCTCCAGGAGATGTTGGTCCAACTTGACTACCGCTTGTATAGATGGGTTGTGTTTGAATATTAAAGGGTCTTTGGGTATCGCGAGTAGCACCCGAATTAGGCCCAGAGTTTCCTGACAGGCGTACGCGTTGATAATCCAAAAGAATCTGATTTCTTTTTTTGTGGTAACCTTTTTGTGTTATATCGCCATCAGCGAGCTCGCGCTCCAGCTGAGCTAGTTGCTGGCGTATTGCAGCAGGGAACTCATGGTGAGCCTCTATTCTCGGGTTCCATTGTTAGCCCAGACTGAGATTTACTTTACTCTGTAAAAGGAAAGGTTAGAGCCATTTCGTATTACTGATTTCCAGATGTATACGCAGATATGCCAGGAAAGTGGGGCCTGTTCAGCTCAACAAAAGTACCTATTCGCATATTCTCTTGATTTTATATTTCAGGATCTATTCTAATGTGCGTACCTTAGAAGCAATTACAAGGGAGACGTTATCCAGCAAGGAGAAAAGGCCAAGCTTGGTCCAACCGATTATTGAATCACGAAAATGCCAGTCTATGGTGATAGGTTGATGCAATACAAATTACTCAAACGATCGCCAATAATAGCTCACTCTACGGAGCTCTGGTTCCTCCTCACCCTGCAATAATCAAGGAAAGATGCAAATAATGCAGTATATTCTGCTTAGGGTAAGACAAATTGTTTAAAATGAGGCCATGCGAATATTGGAATATTCATCATTCAGACAACTTGCATATGTACAAATGTGTCTAGACATATAAGACCAGCAAGAACCCATACATAGTACATGATGAATAGGTCAGGCCTTGGAGTGTATAGCTCACGGGCAAAACGTAATTACTGTACGGAGGGATATCTAGAGCAGCGCCATCTAGTTCATTCGTGCTGTAGTAAGCTGGATTGATATACGGGCGAAGTGACATCTAATAACATGTATGAAATGTATGGTTCATCGAATTTATTGGGCTTAATTTGGAAATGCCATGTAGAATGGATTTCGCGTTGGATATTTACTTTTCACCCACTAACTTGTAAGTGAACACCAGGATGAACTCCAAAAAAAAGCCTCTCGGGACGTTCAAGTTTGGTTTCGGTCAGAATTCTTCACAGAAAGCAAATAGCTCTCCTTTCGATCAGGGTGAGGAGAAGAAATATCGCCCCACTTTTACGGGATTTGATGATTCCGATTCGGAGGAAAATCAAAAGCCTCGTAAGTTGGTCAAATTAGGCGAATCCACAAGTGCACAGCGCGAAGAACCAGATGAAAAGCAGAGTTGGTCTCGTCTTATCACCTTTTCCTGAGTTAACTTTGCTCATCACTGTTGATAAATAACAGAGATCGAAAGCGAGGAGGAAGATCCACTCGATGCTTTCATGGCAGACATAAAGGATCAAGTCAAAGAGGAGGAGAAGCATTCTTCGGAAACCAAAACCCAGGTATACGATGCTTGGGATAACCATTGCCAGACGATCCATTGAACGGCTTGGTTTTTCAGATAGTTAGAGACGATCTAGAAGAGGAGGACTACTTGGAAAGCTATGTAAATCACATGAAGAAAAAAGGAATAGCAGTAGGAAAGGTTAGGCGGAATGTACCAATCGACGAGGTATGCACTTCAAAGTAGACCCTTCATATCGGTGCTCCATCTGATGTAGCTTTGGAATATTGATGTAGAACGCTAACTCGGACGACGAAGTGTATGCAACTGCTCGTGCCATCGATGCCCAGCTTGAGTAATTTGAGGCATTTTAGGAGATTCAGCCAGATGCAAGTTGATTAAACGTTAGGCTTGTGTTTAATATAGATACGATTCCGATGACAACCCCATCGTTGAAAATAAGAAACGTGACATCGAACCTCTAGCAAAGATAGGTAGGAAGGCTCCCTTCACTAGTACGCGCCGTTGCATACTAATGGGCTCGAATACATCAGACCACAGCTCAATTGAGTATCCTGAAATTGAAAAATGCTTCTATGAGGAGCATCCTGAAATTGCCGACTT
This sequence comes from Basidiobolus meristosporus CBS 931.73, assembly GCA_002104905.1. NCBI lineage: Eukaryota > Fungi > Basidiobolomycota > Basidiobolomycetes > Basidiobolales > Basidiobolaceae > Basidiobolus > Basidiobolus meristosporus. The sequence continues at coordinate 24,570 of MCFE01000075.1, forward strand.
ATCTGAGAGTCGCGTTCAAGAGATCCGCAAAGAGCTGGGTATGTTCCTCTCGCTCTGCATAGGAAGTATTCCTGCCCAACTCAAGTCCTAATCAATGAACTATTGTAGATATGCGCGTTTCTGGCATCAGCGCAGTTAAACCATGCATCTCTTTTGCACATTTTGGCTTTGACGAGCAGCTAATGAACACCATCATCAAGTGTGGATACACAGAGCCTACCGGTATCCAGAAACAGGTAAAGCATAATTTCATTAGCCTTTTTCGTGAGATCTGTACAAATACTCGCACTTTGTAGGCTGTTCCAGTTGCACTTTCTGGACGAGACCTAATTGGAATAGCAAAAACTGGCTCCGGAAAAACCGCTGCTTTCATATGGCCTATGCTTGTCCATATCATGGACCAAAATGAGTTGGAAAAGGGTAAAACAGGATTTCCCTTGCGAGCTTTGGCTGCTTATTCAGTGCTAACACCAACCAGGGGAGGGTCCTATTGGGCTCATTCTAGCACCTACCCGCGAGCTAGCTGGCCAGATCTGCACTGAAGCCAAAAGATTTGCCAGGTGTTATGGAATCAAGTAAGTACGTCGTTGATTCTGCCTGTATTATCTTGGAAACTCACCGATGGGTCCAGAGCCACCGCTGTATACGGAGGCGCATCGAAGATGGATCAGTTCAAGGAGCTTCGCTCTGGCAGTGTGGAGATTCTAGTTGCTACTCCTGTAAGAATTACCATGCAGGTTTACACTCCTCTCGAATTCTTTACCAATATCCTCGTAGGGTCGCCTCATTGACATGGTGAAAATGAAAGCAACCAATTTCCGCCGAGTATCGTTCCTCGTTTTGGATGAAGCGGACCGAATGTTTGATCTCGGGTTTGGTTAGTGAGGCTATGATATCAAATCCACGTTACTTCGCTAACGCTACCTGTACATCGTAGAGCCGCAAGTGCGCTCAATTTGCGAGAATATCAGGCATGACCGTCAAAGTATGTACATTCTCATGTTGTCGATTCTTTTGTTGATGGTACCATATTCATGTCGATATCAGCATTACTCTTTAGTGCAACATTTCAAAAGAGAGTTGAAACTCTGGCTCGTGAAGTCACCACGGATCCTGTGAGAATCTCGATTGGTAACGTGGGACAGGTGAGTGAGCAATATTCGAACACTCTAGCAAGGGATCGTATACTAATTACTCTATCTAGGCCAACACTGATGTCACACAAGTGATTGAAATTCTACCAGATGATGGGTACAAATGGGACTGGCTAATCTTACGCTTGCCTTCCTTCTGCGCTGGTTAGTCTCAAGAATCTGACCATATTACTTTGCGCACTTTCCAACTAGTTTCCCTTCTATTTCAGAGGGAAGTGTCGTTATATTCGTATCAAGAATTGGTGCAGTGGATGAACTATCGCTTAATTTGAACGGATCTGGGTTTAATTGTAAGTGCTTCTGTGGATGGTTGTTTGATGTGGAGTCCTCATATCTCATGGATTTATAGGCGGTGCCCTACATGGAGATATGCTGCAGGTGGAACGTGACAAAGTTATGAAGGATTTCAAAGCAAACAAGTTTTCCGTATTGGTTGCCACTGATATTGCAGGTATTTGACAGGATAACCAGTTGAATGGTTCTGTTGGGACACTAAACTAACAAATATGACCGCTTTAGCCAGAGGATTGGATATCAAGACCATTCGAAATGTTGTGAATTTTGATGCTCCACGTGATATTGACTCGCACGTTCACAGAATTGGTAGAACAGGAAGAGCAGGTAAATTGCAATCGTTTCATTAGTTCAATAGGGTTTGTAAGGCATGTCTCATATGGCTAACTCTCGACCATAGGGGAGAAGGGAACAGCATATTCGTTACTGACAAAAAAGGACGATAGATTTGCTGGAGAACTAGTCCGCAATCTAGAGGCTTCGGGGCAGCCTGTATCTGAAGAATTGATGAATCTTGCCATGCAGGTAACTTTGTCCAGAGCAGCACAGTGATTCACGCATTGCTGAACTAAAGTTCTTTGAATATTTTAGAATTCCAGATTTAGAAAATCCCGCCAATTCACCAATGGAAGAGGCCGTGGCCGCGGTCGTGGTCGCGGTCGTGGCAGAGGACGAGGAGGACGAGGTAATTGATAAGGAACAATTCAATACCTCACTTCATTTCTAATAGCGTATTACTTGAAGGTCATCGTGAAGACAACTCACGTAATTCGAATTATACTCCGCTGGGCCGTGGTGCTAACAATCGGACAGGTATTGGCATGAATCCTTCAGATTCACGAGGCCATGGCAGTTCATATGAAGCCAGAGACGACTATCATATATCATTCCGTAGAGCAACTTCAAATGATGACCATAGATCATCACATTCTCATGGCCCTCCAGAAAGAAAACGACGCTGGGATTCCTAAATATTCTTAACATCCCAAATCTACACTCCTTCGATGTATACTTATATCTGTGACTCAATAAATTGAACAAGCTACATGCAGATTAGATCGCTGGGCTTTATCAGCATTGGCCTCTCAAATTTGAAGTGATTTGGTGAAAATATCAAATAAATGAATCACAATTGTCAAATCCCTTTGTATACAATCCATTTTACTCGACAAGACGATATTTTCATGCCGAATTGGGGTGCAATCCAATTGATCTAATTTAGTACATCGTCACTACCTAACCATGTAGCTTACTAGTGTTGATAAATTACCCTGTAAGTGAAGGTATAACGTATTAGTTAACTACACTGGTGTTTGGGTATACACGTCTCACCAAGCCCAATGTTCCTTTGAGTGGCTTCTAAATCCCATCAGTCTACATCAAGCAACATACATCCATAATATCAATATAGATTATTTTTCCAACCCTTGATTCCAGGTATTTGAAACTACGCGAGTTATCCCCTTTCATCCTATAGTCTTTTATCCTTTCCAGTGCGGCCATGCAAGGGTTTGAAAATCACTTACAAAGTGCCGCCTCCCAATTTTCTAATGGCGATTTGAAGGTATCCCTCCAAACCCTGATATCACCTCTTTAGGGCTCATAGTAATTTCTCTTTCTGCCTGTTTAACCTGATTTAGGATGCGTATTTAAGCTACCTATTTGCTGCGCAATCCTTGCTGAGCAAACTCTCGACGGAAATCGTATTCGAAGATAACAGTAAGTGTGCAGTCCCCACCCATTCACTTGATGAAAGCAAGCTTGACCTGTATGTACTCACTTATCCAAGACAGGATCAGTACACAGCCTGAATACGTGCAAAGTCTTTTCTCCATATCCGCCAAGTGCTTGCGGTCAGCTGAGGACATCGTCTGCAACCGATGTGTGTACTCACCATCCACACACCCTTTAGTGGAAGAAGAGAGAGAGAGAGAAAGCGAGATAATGGATACGCCGCTATCAGCTTCCCCTAATATCATTACCGTGGAGACTACTTTGCCACTGATACCTTTATCCCCTTTAACCCAAATGTCCATAATCCATTCGAGCTCGTTAGCCTCTGCGAGCCAGAAGCTAACCCTCGCCAAACGTTCAAAGACCCCCGTAGGATTGCCTACCTTGAGAAGGCTGACAGAGGACGTTCGTATTCAACGGGGCAAATTAGACTCTGTCAACAAACAAGTTAAATCGGTGGCGAATGCAGTGATTTGTAATTGGAATCCAGATGCTGTAGCAAAGCAGTTGACCATCATCGAGGCGCAGCTTTTCTCGAAGTTATCCGTTCGAAAGGATTTCCTCGCGGCCAAACCACGAGCAAGCAAGATTCAAGGCTGCGTTGATTTCCACCGGTACATCACCAACAGTGTGATCCATCAGATCATCGCTGGCTCCGAAGTCAACCATTCCGAATCTCGAGAATACCCTCGAGATTACATCATCGCCCACATCATCCGTGTTGCATATCTTCTACTGCATGTTTACCGTAATTTCAGTGGATTTGCTGCCATCATCAAGGCCTTGACGTCCCCAGAGGTGAGGCGTCTAAGAAAGTGCTGGAAAAAGGTGCCGAGCAAGACGAAAGAGATGCTGAAAGACCTTAGCCGACACATCAAGGAAGAAAACGGATTCCGCTCGTATCACGAGGCCTTGTCGTACAAGCTGAGTGAGGTCAAAGAGTTTGGGCCTGGGTTAGTGGTAATTCCTTGGATGGAAAGACACTTGGAAAAGCTGGAGGCAGTATTGAAATCGTACTCGACCGGGCGGCCATCGGACGGGAAAGCATTTGATCCTAGCTCGCACCTATCCGAGCCAGGCGCACGAAAGCTCGAGGCAATCTTGTTCACGGTGGAGCAATGTCAAGGAAATCCTTCCGAAGATAGGTTTGCACCGGATAGAGCGAAACCCGCAAGAAGGAGAACTTTCATGGAGATCGACGGGGCCAAATCTCAGATTGCATTGCCTTCGAACCTACTCGACATTGGAGGCACTGATCTTGGACTTCACCATTGGCTTGTATCGCGCGTCTATCTCACAAGATATCAACTGTGGGAGGAGAGTCTGGAATACGAGTCCCCGGCATTTGGCGAGCTTGTTCCTACTTTTGTGAAGGAAAATGGCCAAACTCTCGTCGAGTCTCATCACCTGGGCCGCGAGACAGATACCGCTCATTTTGAAGACGTGGGCCAATTCAACGACTACTTCCCATCAGAGGGCAATCGATCTGCGTTGGACCTAGACAGAATGGAGTCTGTGGATGAGTTCCTATCGTTTCTGGATCAGGACTTGATTGAATCATCTACGCCCAATACTTCTGTCCCTCCCGCGCAACACAACGGCTTTTGGGATGACGAACTCCCCCCAGCGAGTCCCACGTTAACTCAAACACCCGATAGATTCTTTACCCCCAACGAAAAGGTGTTTGACGATTCCCAGTTCAAATTGGACACCCCCACTCCTCGCAATAGCATCCTCTTCAACTCAGTGAAGCCTTCATCCGATTTTTCCAGTGTGTTACAAGGTAGCGCCATTTTGTTGAAGTCCAGATTCCCACGTCCTAACTACGTTTTATTAGACGAGTACGATGATTCGGCAAGCGCAAGCCCTCTACCATTTCAGCGGGGTGAGGGCACTTGATTCCAGTGTTGCGGATGCCTCTGTTGCATCCACTAATGGAGTCGACTCTCAGCCTCTCTCTGCGATGTCAGATCCCGCTGTCGAGCAGTCGGACATAATAGAGAATCGTACTAATGGGCATTTGGTAGTCTCTGAACCCAAGGCTCAAGAGCCACAAACCGATGTTTTTCAGGAGCCTGTTACTACATCCAAAGCACTCGGTATGAACGGTGATCAATCACCACCGACTTACATCGAATCTTCAACCGGTGAGCCGATTATCACCAATGGGATTGAGAAGGGTGAGCACAGTCGAGATAGCTCGAATCAGGAGGCTGTGTCTGCTAATGCGCCATCTCTTGAGCCCAACTCCATTTCTGATCAAGAGCCAGATGTTGTAATTGTAAGCAGTGAACCGGAGAACAAGGGACCAGATGTAGATGTTCGCAGTGAATCTGAGGATGAGAGACCAGATTTAGTTGATGTAAGCAGTGAATCCGAGGACAAGAGACCAGTAGATGGCGGCTTGGATGAATACAACTTGCATCCACACACAACTGTGTCTAGCAACGGCCAACTAACTGACGACAGTGATCATAACCTCCTCAAGATATCTATGCACGAAGATCACCAACCGAACAGCAAAGATCCCTTGCTGGAAAGCCATAGCTCCTTGGCCGACAGCCTACCTGAAACTCCGATAAATCCTAAAGCAGGGCCGGTGATCATGGGTGAATTTCCAGACGACGGAAACAGCTCCGAAGAAGAGCCACGGAAGTTCTTATCATTAGAGAAATTGATCCAGCTCAATGAGTCAAGCTACGCGGACGAGAAAAGCGATGGAGACACCTCCATCACGGTTACCGACGAAGAAATCGAAGTCTCCAAACCCAACGAGGATGGTGGCAGCGCAGGTCAGTAGCTCTCGGCTATCGTAATCCGCGCATATCTGCCATCCGATAACCCATATACCATCCTTTATGCCATCCTCCCTGCCTTTTTGTCACATTATGTACGTGTATAAACCTTTCCATGATTATTCTTATTTACGAGGTCATTTATTGTTGTGAAAATAAATCTTGTGGATGATATCGGGTTCCGTTTATCCCTGCTTCAGCCTCCCAGGTGGATGGACAAGCTAACCCGTACATCATCAGCATTGAGTTTGCTGCGAATGTTGAATCCAACCCCGATCGCAACTGATACCACGGGGACTGTGCGATTGGTTCCTATACCAAACAACATGTCTACTTCTCCATTGGAGTCAGCGCGAAGTTTGATTGCAGTCCGATTACTCAGCTGCCAAGCACCCCCCACACGTAACACATCGGTGTGCTCTGGGTCCTTGTCGTGATCGAGAGCATGCACAAATTCTCCTGCCAACGTGACTGCTCTTCCATAATAGAGCACCTTGTGCAAATAGCCTCCTACCAAACGGGGCTTTCCACCGGCAGAAAGGAGATCCAATGCCGATACACTGATGTTATATTGGTTTGGCTGTTAAACAAGTGTTGGTCAGAGATCAGGATTCAACCAGAGAAATAAATTCGTTCAACGTACCATTTCAGAGCCGTTCAGACTGCTGAACACTTCACTGCTGTATACTCCAACTACATCGACTTTCCGGATGCTTTCAAATGAGTCGGCCCCATGGAACGCGACAGCTTTAAAAATATCATCCTCAGCGTGAAGTCGACAACCAAGTTGGATTTTCTCATCCCTATAAACCATCCAGCCGCCCATAGTGCCTTTCATAGGATTATATGATGTCTCCAATGCAACATTCTTGTGCTTAAAGCCCCCTGCGAGTTCGATATCATATGCGTCAGTCCGGCTCTCCGCTATAAACTGCCCAGTCTTTCCTCGTAAGGCCAGATAATTCTTCTGGGTAGTGAGATCCCCATAACTGCAAAGATAAGCGTTGGTATTAAGGGTCGGGGCCCAGCCATAGAAACAGATTACCTTAATATGAAGGACTGAGCGCTGCTGGTACTAAGAAACAATCTCAAAGCAGATAGACCATCCCCTATACTAACGTTATACGAGAGTTTGGTAAGTAAAGCTACTACGCACCAAGCGACAACCGAATAATCTATAGACCATATGTAAGATTTCCCTATGCTCTGTGCCTTTTGGTTAAAGTATTTAGCCCCAACCTCCTAAAGTACATCAAGAAAGAAACATGACCGTGAATAAAGGCATCTTGCAACAAAAAAACCACCACGTTTCCCGTACCACTCCTGGCTCAGGGTTAAGAGAAAACCCGATACTGGTATCATTATAATGGCCATCGAGACATCGCCCGATCTCTCTAGTCAACAGATCAAACTGACTCAGATATCTAAAAGAGCTTGGTTAGTCCTGCATATGAAGTGTAGCGAAACACAGCGGTTACTTCGTCTTCGGCGTCGGGAAGACCGGAAAGTCGAATATGGAATTTATCATTTCAACAGGTAAACTGACGAATACCCAACCCAAGCCTGATACCCAACCATCCGCATGAATTATTAGCAACCTTATCCATAACCGGTTATTGTTGGATGTGGGGATGGCATTAAGGTAAAACGAATACGGGCAAGTGATATGGGCAACTGATACGTGGTTGAATTAGAGTAGGCTTATCGAGTGATCATGTTGGTGTACTACATTAGATAACTGATCATGATTCGGTCTGATAAGCCTTATCTCGATTCTTATTCATATGAAAGCTTGACAGGTGATTCTCAAATGTCAACCTCTTCACACCCATTGGCTACATGTCATTAACTGTCATAGCTCCTCTCCAACTAGGTATACCGACAGTGGTAATGACCAGCACTCCATTTTCTGGATCCATATAGTCGCACCATTTGCTTCTAATAACGCAACTATTCTATTGGCCTCACTTTGGCATGCGATATGTCGTTTTGGGCAAATGATTTGAAATGTCACATGGTATTTATCCGACAGTCATTCTAAGGGGGGGGGAGTGGGGAATAGGAGTGAGGGCTCTATCTCTTGCGAAACCCACTGAGCTTAAAGCCCACTGTTTGCTTTTGCATGGTTAACGTTTGTAGAACAGGCTCGTGTTACCCCAGCATAACGTAACGAATCGGACTGCCTGAACCCTACTAAGGATCCGACGGCGACCCTTTGAAGGCAGCCCTTTTTTGCCATATGAGTTGCCAAATTGCATTACGCTTCATATTGCAACCGATACAATGCACCGATGGAATGCTGAACATCGGATCCAGTGATTTTATCCAAGTTGGTCATGGTGACCTGCCAATGGCACACCCAATGATTGATTCCCATTTTCCCTGCCTTTTCCAATATAAGCCGCGGCGATTTCTTACTGTCCAGCTATCCTCCGTTGGTTCGCCTGACAAACCCTCTTACACAACTATCCATCACAATGCTCAGCGATAGCTTCACCCAGCACTTTCAAAATAACACCACCCAGTTTAAGCAACTCAGACCCTTAAACAGTGGTGATATTAAAATTTTGTTGCTTGAGAATGTCAACACCGCCGCCGTTGAAATGCTGACTAAGCAAGGCTACCAGGTATACCTACTCTATTTCCCCTCACGCAGCTACACGAGATACTAATGCACTTCATCGACCTAGGTTGAGCATCACACCAAAGCGCTACCCGAGGATGTGTTGATTGAGAAAATCCGCGATGTCAGCGCCATTGGTATTAGAAGCAAGACCAAGCTTAGCGCAAAAATTCTGAAGGAAGCCAAGAAGCTTCTTGTCATTGGTTGTTTCTGCATCGGAACCAATCAAGTTGATCTTGATGCCGCCACTAAACAGGGAATCGCTGTGTTCAACTCTCCATTCAGCAACAGCCGTAGTGTTGCTGAGATGGTCATCTCTAATATTATTGCCCTGGCAAGACAGTTCGGCGATCGCAACAGGGAAATGCACCAAGGTGTCTGGAACAAGGTCTCCGCTAACTGCTATGAGATCCGTGGCAAGAAGCTTGGTATTGTCGGTTACGGTCATATTGGTTCGCAACTTAGCGTGTTGGCGGAATCCATGGGAATGCAAGTGATCTTCTATGATGTTCTTCAATTGATGCCCCTCGGTACCGCGAGAAACTGCAGCTCTCTTAATGAGCTTCTGGAAAGCGCCGATTTTGTTACCCTACATGTTCCCGAAACACCAGAAACCAAGAACATGATTGGCAAACAAGAGTTGGCTAGGATGCGCAAGGGATCCTATTTGATCAACGCCAGTCGTGGAACAGTTGTGGATCTCCCAGAGTTGGCTGCTGCATTGAAGTCTGGCCATTTGTCTGGCTCGGCTGTTGATGTGTTCCCTCAAGAGCCTCGTGCTAATGGAGAGGGCTTCACCAACGTGCTCCAAGGCTGCCCTAATACTATTCTCTCGCCCCATATCGGCGGTTCCACCGAGGAAGCACAGTCCATGATCGGCGTTGAGGTTGCTAGTGCTATTATTAAGTATGTTAACTACGGTACCAGTCTTGGAGCCGTGAACTTCCCACAAGTTGATCTACGTGCCATCAGCGCTAACGAATCCAAGATCATCCGTGTCATCCATACCCATCACAACGTTCCAGGTGTGTTGAAACAGGTCAACAATATCCTGGCCAACCACAACGTTGAGAAACAGATTTGTGATTCTACTGGAGATATTGCTTATCTTATGGCTGATCTGACGATCAGTGAGGGTGAAGAAGACTTGCATAGACTCTACGAGAGAGTAGCTGCCACTCCTGAGACCATCATGACTCGCGTCTTATATTAATCCATGCGAGCCCGCCCCTTACTCAGCGCTTCTACCAGCCTTCCTACCAGCACAATGTTTGGCTGGCTTATAAATTGTATAGACATTAATGACCTATCCCGACGATACGTGTCAATCCCCTAAATTTAGATGATTATGGTCCAAGCAACGCATCTTTTAATAAATAGCCATGTCATTATATTTAGCATATACTTCAACATCAGTAGTCTTGATTCTTCTCAACCGTGTACAACTTCTCGATCTCTTCAACCAGATTCTTCAAGTGCAGCTCATTGTCCTCGAAGTTGCTCAAGAAATACACCTCGCAAATCGCCTCGGTGCATTCCTTTTCGAACTCGCTCACTACCAAGGTGATGGCCATCTCCTTGATAAACGGAAATCTCACGGTAAACACATGTTGCTCCGTAACAGACCAACTAAACGAAACTTACGTTGGACTCAAACTGAAATCCGGTTCCAGACGAAATTCCCTCCGCTGGGCTCAATCTGAATAGCTTTCGAAGGGGCGATAGAGGGACCTTCACTTTGGCGGAAGATCCAGCAAGGTCGCAGGTTCTGAGGAACGTTTTGACACACTAAATAAATAATCGGGTTGGTGTCATTTGCGCTGCGGGCTGGAGTATGATGAAGGGCCGCTTTACCTGATGAACAAGATACAGTCCGAATTCATGACGTGTGCTCAACATTTTCCCGGTACCTGGGCTTGGGAAATTGACTGTAACCGCTACGATATACTAAGTGCGAAGTAATTTTAGCGTCATGCTCAGATGGGGCACTTCGTGAGGAAAATCACCTGGGTAAATAATGGCGGTGTCAGTGCCAAATCCACACGCACTGCTGAGAATGGTTCGAGCGTAATGGATTCCGAGACACACTTGGAGGTAATGCTAGTTTCAAATACGGGAGCAATACTACTTGAATGCATTAGATTTGAGTAAAAAACCTGAAATGGCTGGGATGGATAGCCGAATACTTACCTTATGGTCGAAGATGGCTTCGGTGGCAATGTGTAAGTACTGGACTTCATGTGTTCCAAGTCGAAAGGCGCCTACTCGAACAATCTTAGTACAATGCCATCAATAAGTTTGAATAGAAATTGTCCACCTCCTCTTCAGCGTTACGAGGCTTAAACTCGATCTGGCAGAGCGCTTTAGAAACCGGGATTTGACTGGTATTGCTTAAAATAAGAGCAAGACAGGGCTTCCCTTCTTCATCAGTGACTACGGTCTCTGGAATGTGATAGGAGTCTCGAAATTAATGAACAGCTCCTGAAAAAGTAGCTTGACAAGAATTACTTGTGCGAACACTAATTCGTAAGAAATGCTCCATCACGGAATTCATGGTTTGGGTCATTTCCAAGCTTTGTCGTAGGTTGGTCGCCATAGTCTGAGTCCGAAGAGAAAAGTTAGCGTGAAGAAATGGTCAACGAAAGCATACTTCTGACTCATACTGTGTAAACTGTTCCCATGGTACTTTGCATTCCCTCAATACTTTGCGCCATGACAGAGGCGACATTGTTTCTGTTTGAAATAGATCAAACAGTTTTAATTCACGTCAACACGAACGGTAGAAGCTCAAACTTACAAAGGGGAGCTACCCTTGGATTCGTCCTTGACGTTATCACTTTGCTCTTGTGGAGAGGACATGTCTGGCTTGTACTTTTCCACCTAGCCCGGTGTCCTTAAGTATCCATGACCAAAAAAAACCAGCCCTATCAACTTATCCATATATGCATACAAATATGCATCATCATATTTAATGAGTTTTCCTGTTTACTCGAATTGATGTTTTAGTTGTTTATGTAAAAAAAAAGTCAGAAGGTTTCAGTGTTTGTTCGTAACAAGGTAGGAGCCAAACACATAGTATCACCGTCTTTCCTCACGAAGAGGAATGAGTAATCAACTTGAAACATTCATCATGAGTGTTGAACTTCTAAATAGAAGGACATTAACATCGCTACAAAGATTGCACCTTAGGCTTATATTGGTATTGGCAAAATATGGGACGATTTTGATCTATTCTTCATAGCCAAAAAAATCTAGCCTCACTAAATCGCTGTCGTTCCGGACGACCTGCATATTCTGTTTCCTACAGAAACCTCGGTCCCACATGCAAGATAAACTAGAATTACATTAACCGCGAAATCTGCATATCAACTCGCTTTTATTTACAGGGATTTTCTATGGCTGCTAAAATTCTACATATATACACATTATGACAAACTTAAATGAATATCTTGATTACATGAGTTACAAAGATATCTTACACTCGAAAAATTTACTGGGCCACAGCTAGAGGGGGTTTTGCGAGATCTGAACAGCTTACGTACGATAAGTGTAAGCTTCCGAGCAAACCCGGTCTTCTCTTTCGCATGAACAGACACACTGGCCTGGCAATTGGGACAAAACGCAACGATAGGCGTATGCTTGGGTAGGGCTATGATTTCATATTCGGTAGGTCGTCGCTCCTGATCCAAGACTTCGTAAGAGTGTCTATTCTCTCCAGCGCCGATAACGTAGGGTGGAGGATATTGGCTTGAATCGGTTCGGGTGGGGAATAAAGATGGCAGCTCACTAGCATTGGGCCAGCCAGTTGTCGAATCTTCGGAGGTTCTTAAGACGGAACCTAGTCGAGCTCGTGCTATTGGCGACTTGATGGATGGTTCTGGTTCGATATCCTCACGGGCTATGCAGTCGAATGTGGACGTAGGCTTGTAATGTACACTCCTGTCTACACTGACCTGATCCAAAGGGTGGTTTTGTGTGTCCATGTCCGACCAGCTTAACAAAGAATAGCTCGATTGCCCACATTTGTGTTCCTCTGGTTATAAAGAATATGTGTGGGTTTGGGCACCAACGATTGGCTCTTACCTGATTGGACAAAATATACAGCCATCTCATGGTCAATTTACGTTATTTGACACAAATCTTCTCAAAACGAGACCGAGGTTCGATGTTATCGCTATTTCAGCATCCTCAAAAGGAAGGCAGGAAAAAGTATACCGTTCCTTTTGGGCTCCAGTTGCTACTTAGGGCGAGTCAAAAATTCACGGAAATGGAGTTTATTCATTGATGATGTGTGAGATGGGAGATGAACAACGCTGTGTGGCTAATGGACTTGAAACAATCAGCTTGCCCACTCGGATTTACTGACATCCACATATCAAATCAATCAGCTTGTTCACTCGGGATAATCGGGATTCAAATCGAGGTAACATGTCGTTCCCAGTATTGCTACATGTGCCGTGGGGATCATGGGTCCAGAGACGCTCACTCATGGCACCAAGCCTGTCTTTTAAGCAGCAGATCTCCTCATCAACCTCAGATTCCCACACAACAATACTGGATCCGTGTACTCGGGGGCCTGGCGTGTAGGGTGTATTGATCTGCTTCGGAAGGGTGACCCATTCGGTTTTCTTTCCTCGCTCTGGAATCCCTCCGAACTCGCAGCTTCCTTGCCACTTGAGAATCTCCTTGACGGAAGAACCATCGGTTCCGACCACATATAATGGAGACCAGGCCCCATTGATGATACTGAAACCGTCTCGAATCAGATCGTCCGGGCGGTAGTCCTGCATCGACCAGGCCATCACCAGTATATCCCGTGGAGGGAGCGGTGTTGAGTGAGCCGCAAAAGATTCCCACACAATGGATCTGCGTACGGGCTGGTAGAAGCCAGGGTCAGCCGGCATGTTGGTTCCGGGCAGATTCGGGGGCGGATACCACGCAGAAATGTTTAAATGCTTAATTTGATGATTCATGAAGCCCATGAAGTCCCACAATAGCTCCTTATCTGAGGAGACATGCCTCCTTCTATTTATGGCTTCCTTGAAATGGGGATCCTCTTCCGCATTTGTAACGTCCACCTCGTCGAAGCCAACGTGCATGTACGGTGAATACGGGAATAGCTTGGCAACATGATGTAACATTGGCAAGATCACACAGTTCACTACTGCATCGTTGGCAAAGTTGACTAGGGAGCGTATGCGACTCTCGCCATCATCGTAGTACGTTCCCAAAAACTCTGGAGATGAGCGGATCAGTGCCTCGGAGTGACCGGGCATATCGAACTCCGGCACCAAGATGATTCCTCGGGAGAAGGCGTACAGGTTCAGATCCTTCAATTCCTGGATGGAGTACGCTGGCTCTCCATGTACGTTATGAATGGCCTTTCCGATTTCTGATAGATCCACCCCGTTGTAGAACTCAGGATCGGGCGGAGGGATCATGAAGTTCTCATTGTCGGTCAAGTGAAGGTGCAAATATCGAAGTTTGTACAAACTGCACAAGTCGATGATCGATTGGATATGCTCGATTGAGTGGAATTCTCGTGCGACATCCAGCATCAACCCACGATATTCATCCGGCACCGATGGCCAGTCCTCGACCATGAGGCTTGGCAGCCTGAATTCGTTTTGGGGGTCTTCCTCCAATAGTTGCACTAGCGTACTCACGGCGTATGCGGCCCCTTCGGGGTTTTGCGCCTCGATATAGATTTGCTGCTGGTCAGCGTCAGTGATCATTCGGTATCTACCATTCATCGAGGGGTCCCCAAAGCGTACCGAGTTGAAGTTCACTCGTATGGTGCGGAGGGTAGGACTCTTCTCTCCTTTAAACTCATTGATTACATGAACCCTCTCTTCATCCGTCTGCAGTATTTTTCTTAGCCAGCTTTCCAAAACCAAAGCATTCCCCAAGAGCCAACTTGCACTGCAATTGATTTCTATAATGGCTTCAGCTGTGAATATCGAAGCCGAGCTGCCTTGCTGGGTCACATTTTTTGGAGTTGGTATGACTTGGGGAGGCTCTCCCGAAACCAGGTCAGGCCTGGGTGGAGCTACTGGTGATGGTGGAGGGTAGGAATTTTGAGGAGGGTACTGGCTAGAGTCTGGGGGAGGATACGAATTCTGTGGAGGGTAGTAGCTATTATTTGGCGGGGGATATGAGTTTTGGGGAGGGTAGTAACTAGAGCCTGGGGGAGGTTGTGATTGTGGAGGGTAGTAACTAGAGCCTGGGGGAGGTTGTGATTGTGGAGGGTAGTAACTAGAACCTGGGGGAGGTTGTGATTGTGGAGGGTTTCTCTCCTCCTCACCTAAGATATCCTTGGCTTTATCCAAAGCCTTTTTGAAAAACGTGCCAGTTTTCTTCAGAAGAGGCATAGTTGTGACCAGTAGAATGGTTGGGAGAACGATGGGCTATCACCTATTTATGCTGAAATCAACCTTGGCGATTACCTGTCGGATATTCATCTGCCAATAGATCCGAGCGTATGTTTGGTGTAACAATGGGATCGAAAGAGATGCTGTTGTGAATGATACTAATGGTTTAAGCTTATTTATTGGTAATTATTATTAGTATCGGTGGAGTTACGTCACTTGGATTTGGAGGCGTCTCTAGAGTAATAATTAAGGGCGAGGCTGGAGGGAGGAGGTTCATACACGGTACATAGTATATATATATATATTATTCTAATCGGTCTAATGACTATCTATGCATGAGCTAGTTACGAAGACTTTTCATTTCGTACAATGTAGTAGACCTGCCTCTACATCAAGGATGACCGTTCAGTTTTACGCAAGTTTAGAAATGGAGTTTCAACCGCATCAAGGTGGGTAATTCCCGGTGAAGTACAAACTGTTCTGCATACAGTAGCCACTGGGAAAAGGCTTCTTCCGGCATATGTAGGTCATATCTAATAGAATAAAGGAATTCTCCTTCCATTTGGTTAAGTTCACTCACTGGAATGAAGGTTAGTTCGGACCAGGTTTGATTTGTGTATGTAGAATCTTCCAACATCTTATGGGAAATCATCAATGATATTACAAACAGTCGACATTCAGAGCCCTCTTCCCCGCAAATCCCTGGGCGATATTTGGTTAATCGCTGGATGTATTTCAGTCCCAGGAAAATGACCGATGGGCTCACTTGACTGCGTGTGATCACCTCCTTGAAGAAATCTCGAAACATAGAGTTGGGTGGTTTACTGATTACTTTTGTCTTTCGATTCCACATTTGCTGTATCATGTAGTCGACGAAATTGGCCAGTCGTGAGATATCATGTCCTGAAAATCGAGACAATAGTGGGTATTTCACTGATAACCAGGTATGTGGCGTCATTATGGTTACGAATCAATGCCAATCGAGGGGTTATGTGAGAGAAGCTCCTTGTTAAGAGGAGAGGGAAGGATTGTCCTAGAACAGTCGACACAAAGAATACACCTTGGAAGTCGCAGCCAGAGGGGCGTTGGGTGAATTATAAAGTGACCGATTGTCCCCGGTTAATGAATTCAGGAGATAACGTGGCATGTACATAATGGCTGTGTGTGCATCAAAGGCTGTCAAGTGAGCACAATCCAGAAATTGTCTGGGTCTTTTGTCCTATTGAGGTGGAAAAGTGGAGAATATGGATTTACTATTGTGTACACGAGTAACGCCCTTAGAGTGTTTGATAGCATAATATTATATAAGGCGTGGTTGGCACGTGAGGCTTATTTATCTGTAGATTGTAACCCTGGCCAGCGTAGATGTCTAAATGACAATAGATTGCAACAAATTATTTATTTATAATTATATACGGACATACCAACCTCTCCAATCCATAAAGTAAGCAATAGGCACATAGATCAAGCAAATCCAACTGAGAGACCAAACTAAGCTGGCAAGTTGTCCAGGTAGCCAAGAGGCCCAGATTAATTCATACATGTAGCTGAAGAGATTAGTTGTACCTGAGGAGGGGTTGATTTGTATGAAATACATGAACCCAGCAATGTTCTCCGAGAGGACGTATACTATAAGCGGATTCTTCCCAACAACCACAAAGGTATTGAAGAAGAAGCGTACGATCCGGTAGCGTGAGTGTAGGAGATCCTTTATATCAATGGCCCAGATAAATATCGACAATGCAGAGATTGATACTCCGCCTGCAAGAAGGACGAATGTCGGGGTCCATAATGCCTTACTTATGGGAATACCAGTTTGAATAAAGTACGAGAAGAGCATAAAGAAGATGGCAATGATTAGATATTCTGCTATCTTTTGATAGCAATACGAGACTTCCACTAGCTTTTGACGGCGCTTCAAAATATTTCTGCCAAATATGACACCCAACCAACATGAAAGACACGCAGTAACGGTCGACAAGCTTCCTTCGGGGTCGAACCTTTTCTTCTGGTAGTTATGGTTTTGTCCCCACAGATTTGAGTCAAAGTATGATTGAGTTGAGCACTCTGCCGTCAATTGTCCGCGGCCACAGCCCTCCCATGGAACATCAACACCATAGGCCAGAGAGATCCACAGGATAAATGCACTCAGTGGGAATCCGATCAGTAGGTAATAGTAGGCTACGGTGCCTTTGGAATGCTTATGGCACACTATATATACCACTGCATTGACCAGGTAACAAACAGCCAAACGCTGCAACACACCAACAGGTCTCCACCATTCGGAGAGTCCCTTCCACGCAAATGGAAAGGTGTTATTCCAAATGCCTAGCAAGTAGATAATGATGAATCTTTTAACGACCTTGAACCACATAGCTTTCTTGGAGATCCTTCCCTCACTCGCATGGACCGCCAGGGGAATAGCTAGGCCCATGATGAACAGGAAGTTGGGAAAAATAGAGTCGGCGACGGAAAATCCGATCCAAGTGGGATGCTCCAATATGCTGAACGCGTCTGCTTGATAATTACACAGTATCATGAAAAGAATGGTAAGGCCTCGCAGCACATCTACCGAGACGAGGCGTTTAGAGCTTGGCTTGGGTTTAGGGCTTTCGTTGATGCTTAAGGAAACCTCATAAGTCCCCTCTCTCGCTGGTTCATCTTTGTCCCCCACGGCTAGACTCTTAGGCGGAGGGTTTTCTTTTTCTTCACTCATACGCTCGATTGATGAAGGGAGCAGAGGCCAATTAGCCTGCAATGCGGAGGTGGGCAGTTTATATAGGGGAATGGCATTCCAATGGGAGCACAGCTGTTCAACGACGTATAAGGCCAATAAACTTTTCCTGAGACTATTCTGGTCGAAGTAATTAGTACATATAAAGTCTACAACTGGTAGTGCTTGTCGCCATTAGCCGTTTTTAGGTAATACAGAATGGTGAGCGTTCATGCATTATGATTTCCACTTCCCAGATACATGAAAGATCAGCAACTAGACACGAATTTAATATATTTGGCCATATTACTGAGCAGGAAAGCTAATGACTAAAAGCAGCAAGATTAAAGTATGGGTTCTCCGGGTAATGTCCCAAGTCATGTATCACCAGACGAAATCCTGCTTCACATCAACTACAAACGGTGGCATTCGGCTTACGTGTAAAGCAAAAAAACGTTTATTACAACATCTCCATTCAACAGTAGAGTGTGGAAAAGAAAAGTGACCTTGATAAGGTATAGAGATTAAACATAGAATGATAACTAAAAGGTATGTCAATTGACTTGTTCCTTCACGATTCCATTTTACGAAAGGCAAAAGCTAGGTAGATTCCTGAATGTGAAAAGTTATTGATAAAGGTATCCACTAAAGGGCAAACTATGTGGACTTACCGGCTGCCTCCCATTCCTCTTTAGTGATACTCTCTCGCTCGTCGACAACATTCATACGATGCAGTAAATTGGTAAATTCCTCGTTTTCCAGAGCGTCCTTGTAGAGATGATGGAACTTTCGCTTCTTGATAAGCTCTAATCCATATTCCTTCGCTAGTCTAGAATTCAAGTATTAGCACGCACATTGGTTGAGCAGCAATCTGTGGAGCTTACTTCTCAAAAGTTGGGAAGTGCACGAGATATTCCGGACAGTTGTCTATAGCGTCCTCCAGAGTAAACCAGTACTTGTGTCCAAAGGTAGGGAAAGTATCTTTTTGTTCGAACTCAATCTTGTAGATGTCGTTTCCGAAAGATAGGCCTTCTACTGATTTAACCTTTTTACTATGGTGAAGGTAAGTAAGCAACGGGCGGCAACATAGAAAGAAGTACGTAGACCTACACGATCCAATATGCGTCGGGAAGTGTTCCGATGAATGTACCGCCAGGGCGTAGATTTTGGGATACATTTTGCAACATCATACGCGCTTTTGCCTCAGTCTCAAAAGCATAGTGCAAACAGAATTGCATACTCACGACATCGAACATTTTATCCTTAGGGATGACTTTGTACAATGATTCCTATATCGAAGGGTTAAAGGCCTAATGAATAAACGCCAAGTACTTGAGTTTCATGAATGATAATTTACCGTCCAGCAGTCGATGGCGTGGAAACTAGCTGCAAATTTTGCTCCCCTCATACTTTGATAGCGTTGCTCGGCCTGTTGAATAGAAACACTCGCAACGTCTGTTCAAAATATAAATCAATTAGACAGCTAGGGAATTGAGTTTGGTTCAGTCTCAATACCTGCCCCGACCAATTCGGATATTTTGGCTTTCGACCACTTGAGCAAATCGCCCCCTTTTCCGCAACCCATATCCAATACCCTATCGCCTCGCTTGGCATATTGCCCGATAAGTACTGATTTCACCCAGTTGTTGAAGCTCTTCATGCGGAAAATGGAAGATTCTTTACGTTTCTGCACGCCAACTTCAGGTCGGGCGTTGTAATGCTCAGCCACCAATTTGGTGTTTCTGATGCCGTCGGATTCCGCAAGATTGCGCGAATATTTTCTACCCTCATCAGAATACTCGTCAGATGGGCGTTTAGGGATCCCAGCGTTTGTGTGGGATGCTTCACTCATGGCTTAATGTTGAAAATGTGAGGAAGATCGTGTGTGCGAGCGATTGTTTGCTGGCTATTGAACCTCAATACTCAGTCAGACGCTCGATTCTTCGTAGAGGGCAGAGAGCTTTAGCAGCTGTACTTTTTGTCTTCAATACCCCTATATGATGGAGATTACCAATCATCCTACAAATGCTGGACAAAAATCAATCAATGAATTCTTAGCATTCGGATCAGCTGGATGATATGTGGTTACTACTTTCTGAACTAACTCGTCCATTTAATTCAAACCATTTTGATAAAGGCCTTGTTGAGCTAATATCAAGTTGATACACCATGATTAGTGCTTTCTTCATTTACAACCAAAAGGGTGAAGTGCTGATTTCGCGACTTTACCGTCAAGACTTGAAGTGAGTTCAAGTGCTTTCTTTGTAGACTCAGTACTAACCCTGGCATTTAGGCGCTCTGTGGCCGATATTTTTCGTATACAGGTTATCTCGAACACAGATGTTCGTTCACCTATCATAACTCTTGGCTCTACTTCCTTTCTACATGTAAGACACGAGAATCTTTACCTGGTGGCAGTGACCAAATGGAACGCAAATGCTGCGCTCATCTTTGAGGTGTGTTACCGAATGATCAACATTGGAAGAGCCTACTTTGGTAAATTTGACGAGGAATCAGTGAAGAACAATTTTGTTCTCATTTATGAACTACTGGATGGTACGAAATACATCATCCCGGATAGTGCACGGAGATTTGACTAAGCTTTGTCTTCATTTCAACATACACTTCCAGAAATCCTTGACTTTGGCTATCCTCAAAACAGTGAGCCAGAAACTTTGAAGTTGTATATCACCACCGAGGGTGTAAAGAGTGAACGAGCTGCGGTACGTCTCTATATAGCAATCAATCCTAGGAAGATACTAATTATTGCGGAGCAGAAGGTGGATTCCTCTCGAATCACTATTCAGGCAACCGGAGCTATATCCTGGCGCCGAGCAGATATCAAGTACAGGAAAAACGAAGCATTTATAGATGTCATTGAGAGTGTCAACCTCTTGATGAGTAACAAGGGTAATACCGTGTATATCGAGATGTTGCGATAAGCATGCTTATATTGTCAACAGGTACCGTGTTGAGAGCTGATGTCGCCGGACAGATCGTCATGCGGGCGTATCTATCTGGAACCCCCGAATGCAAATTCGGACTGAATGACAAAATCCTTTTAGACAAAGAATCCCACAGCAGAGGCGGCTCGTAAGGCTAACCCACCAGTGAACCGACTCTAGGAAATCCACTGAACCTCTTTGATTTAGAACACCGCGCCGTGCGAATTCCGTTGCAATCGATGACTACCAGTTTCATCAATGCGTCAAATTGGGCAAGTTCAACAGCGATCGAAGCATCAGCTTTATCCCACCAGATGGTGAATTTGAGCTGATGAGGTCAATGAATGTGTGTCTAGCTTAGTGACCCATACAGAGACTGATGCAGCTTTTGTTTAGGTACCGCACCACCGAGAATGTCAACCTGCCTTTCAAGGTGCATCCGGTCGTCAACGAGATGGGGAAAACCAGGGTCGAGTACAAGATCCAAGTGAAGGCCAATTTCTCATCCAAGCTCTATGCCAACAATGTGGTTCTGAAGATCCCCACCCCATTGAACACGGCCGGAACCAACATCCGGGTGAGTGCCGGTAAGGCCAAATATGCACCTGCGGAGAACTGCATCATCTGGAAGTAAGGACCCTCCATCATTCTGGCTTACGCAGCCGAGGCAACTAACCTATGTTTCTGGGCAGAATCCAAAAATTCCAAGGGCAAGCGGAATACAGCTTCAGCTGCGAAGTCACCCTAACTGCCATGACCATCGTGAAAGCTTGGTCCAGGCCACCCATCTCCATGGATTTCCAGGTTCTGATGTTCACTTCCTCGGGGTTGTTGGTCAGATTCTTGAAGGTGTTTGAAAAGAGCAACTATCAGTCAGTCAAGTGGGTGCGGTACATGACCAAGGCCGGGTCCTACCAAATCAGAGTAAGTCTATTGCGTCCTTATTTGCATCCCGCAGAGACTAATCTGGTGCCAACAGTTCTAGATGCAAGGGGCTATAGAAGATTTCTATTTCATACTCCACTCCACTCCATTTCACTTCACTTCACTTCACTCCTTCCCGAATCAAGCTATCCTTTTATCAGCGACTTCTCCAACATCGATTGATTTTGTTCAACTCTCATTCTGTGATGGATAAAAACCTCAGCATTGTTCTTATTTATGGCGAAATCAGATGTCGATATTTAAGGGGGTTGGTGGGTGGAATAAATTTGGAAGATGTACAAATGCGCTGGAAGACCAGTTTATAAAGGTTAAATCATATCCAACCTGCATAACAAGTTACTCAATCTATCCTGCGGCATGTTGCTACCGCCCAATATATTGCCCAGAGATCTGGCTAGATGGGAGGGGTAGTCAGATACCCTGAACCAAGTTGATACATCATTTAAAATCTGCTTATGTCATGAGAGAGACCGAGTCACATCAAGTCCTCAAAACTCAAAGGCCCATTTGGGAAGATATCGTTTGCTCCTTTTCATTTTCTTTCTCCAACCAAGCGAGAAAGTCTCTTATTTCTGACACTCAACGTCCTGTATATTGTTCCCTGGGACTGCAGTGTTGTACCTAGTTCTATTTTTTCTCCTTTGGCTTTGATCATCTGGATTCAACCTGATACTGATTCCAATTCATCAGCCAACTTGTGTTTTTTGTTGAAGAAAACCACCAATTGAGTTTTAAACCAACCCTATTTTCATGGAGAGCGCTTCGGCTCTTTAATCCTACCCTTTACTCTGCATGGAATCCCATCCCTACAAACATCTTAATTCTTCCAATTCCGATTCAGAAAGCGACAACCACAGACATACTCCGGACAGAACCTCAATTAAGTCTGATCCAGTGATTTCAAGAAAGAGAGGATTCTCCCATACATCAGCTACCAAACAAAAAGCCATTCAATCCAATTCTTCGAAAGACAAGAGCAAAGTCGATAATACAAGGTAATTTACCTGACGATTTTCCTCGATTTCTATCCTAGAATCCTACCCAATCCAGTTGGTCTCTGGTTTTTTCTCCAAGTTCTTGAAAAATAACCACCTATGAAATCTTTAGAAAGCAGCTTCAAGGGAAATCAAAACTCAACCTCCCTTCCCAAGAAACTGAAAGTCGTGCAGGAAAAACGTAGTTGTTCGTTGCTTACTGTTTGTCCTGGATCCGCTAGTTTAACCATTTCCCTTGACTTTCTGTAGAAGCCCTCGTCCAGAGAAAGCCAAGAAAGAGCCGAATTTTCAGAGTAGCAAAGAGGCCCCACTCAGTGACAAATCTAACATAGAGCCGCCCAACAAGAGAAAAAAGCCGTCTTCTTGTAGTTTTAGCGAAAGATATTCGGATATCAAAAAACCTCGCCAAAGTATGCAAAACCAAGAAAGGTAGACTAGCTCTTGATTCTGTGTTAGTATGTTCGGTTTTGTTAAGATTTCATGCTTCTACAGCGGGGGAAGCAAAGATCAACTGGATAGAGAATCCGACACCAGGTCCGGAAATGATGGATCAAAAATATCTAAAAGCTCCACTCATCGTGCCCCGGAAAATAACAATCAACGTTCAAGCTCACCTGCGATTGACTCGAGCGTTGTCGACAATCCCGAAGTAAGTATGTATGGCGAACTCTCTGACGGACTCGAGATTGAAGATAATTCTGCAAACGAGTATGAGGATTATCCCGAAGAAGGATTCGACCATTTCCATGAAGAAATGGAGTTTGAAGCGGACGACTATGACGATCTTAACGAGCATGATGATGACGATGAAGAAGAGGAAGAGGAGGATGACGATGATGACGAAGAAGATGACGATGACTACGAAGACGAAGAGTTGGCGGGAGCCGGCGAGTTCGCAAGCACATTCAGTGGCCTAACTGGTCTTCGTGGTTTAGGCGGAATTATTAGCGGAGGTATATTAGCTTTTGCTCAGAATCGCCCAGCCAAAACTCGCTAATTGATTGTCGATGCATTTTTATAGTTTCTGCAAGACTGAAGTCAATTCTCGGCCATCTGAGATGCTACCAAGAGCCATCCATTCAACTCATTGCTTTGCAAGAGCTTGCTGAGATTCTATCGGTTGCCACAGAGGACACCTTGACCGGCTATTTCTCGTGCGACCCGTTCGTCAAAGAACTGGTGAACCTGATGAAAGGAAGCGAATTCAGTTTTGGCGAAGAAAGTCCCGAAATAATGCTTCTGGCTTGCCGTTGTTTATCCAACTTGATGGAGGCCTTGCCAAGTGCTGTTGGCAGTGTTGTATACAACGGCGCTATACCTGTTCTTTGCTCCAAACTCATGGAGATCCAGTATATTGATCTGGCCGAGCAAGCGCTTAGCACATTAGAAAAAATCTCAGTTGAATATCCGACGTCCATTGTACGTGAGGGCGGATTGCTTGCTGTGCTTATGTATCTGGACTTTTTCTCCACCAATGTTCAACGTACAGCTGTCACGACTGCTGCAAACTGTTCTCGAAACGTTCCTAATGACTGCTTTGATATGATCAAAGAAGTAGTTCCTATTCTTGAGAGGCTACTTTCTTACTCTGATCAGAAAGTAATAGATCAGGCGTGTTTGGCTCTAGTTCGTCTTGTCGAAAGCTTTAAGTACAACACCGAACACTTAGAGTCCATCGTCTCCAAGGATTTGGCGCAGAACATCCTCAACTTGCTATCCTCAACAACTACAAGTGTGGTCAGTCCACACCTGTACACTCAGCTTCTTACGTTATTACGTCATACCGCCAAGGGTTCGTCAAAGCTTGCATTTGAACTTCTGCACAACAATATAGTTGAGATTTTGTATCAAATCCTAACCGGAAGTGTATTGAGTAAGAGTGAGCCTAATCATCTCGGTGACGATTCCGCTGCTCTTACCAAACTTGTCAACCGCCCTGGTGATCAAGTCTGGGAAGCCCTTGGTGTAGCCATTGAATTATTGCCACCCTTGCCGAAGGATGGCGATGCTGCTCAAGAAAGCCAGACAAGCAGTAGCAGCACCAAGACCAACTCTGAATCTGAGGCGGACTCTCGTATGGAGCTCTTCAAGAAAAACCCAGCAGTCATGGCTAAGTTTGCCGAAGTCTTACTGCCCACTTTCATAGAGGTGTTCTCTTCTACCGTGGTCACTCAGGTCCGTCTTCGTGTAGTGGCCGCCTTACTTAAGACCGTCTTCTATACCGATATTGAGGTCTTAACAAGAGTTTTGAAGGGAGTATCATTTGCTGGATTCATTGCAGCTGTTCTCTCTCGCCAAGACCATCCAATGTTGGTTGTTGGAGCGATCCAGCTTGCTGAGCTTCTTATGGTTAAGTTGCCCGATCTGTACCATTTGTTGTTTTATCGGGAGGGTGTCATGAATGAAATCATAAAACTTTCGGATAATGTGGTGACTTCAGAAACCCAAAACGAAGCCGAACAACAACACGACTTGATTGAGGGATCAAAAGTAACTAAGGATCAAGTAGATACCAAATTGAATGAGTCTGCAGAGCATGATGGCGCAGAGTCCTCCAACCAAGTCGAAGTCGACCTCTCGATCGCAGATTCCTCGCGAACCCCCCGCACCCCAAGTAGAAGTTCTAGAGCTCAGAAAGACTCCGAAGTAACTCCTTCGGCAGGATTGAGATTAATTGAGAAATTTGCCATGAGCCTTGGCTCCAGTAATCTTGGTGCTTTGACAAGACTTGAGAACGGAGTCTATGACATTCGAAAGTGGATTAGCCAGAAGTCAATGGAATTTAGAAAGAAGTACATTGATGTCGACCAGCAGCAATCGGATGGTTCAAGCACGATCCAATCAGCCCACAAAGTTATGCGAGATTTAGAGGAGTTGGCATCTAAATTGAAGGGAGATTCGAACGATCCTCTAGCTTTGGACACGCTGGTGAGCCTAACCGGATTTTTGAAGACACCTGAGGAGTCAGCCACCTCTTTCGAGTTTTTGCAAAGCGGGCTTATGGAGCATTTACTCGAGTATCTGACCAACCCTAACTACTCCCCCACCGATCTTTCAAAGCGGCAGTTGGCATTTCTTCATGTGTTTGTAGGGGGTCCTCATCCTTCATTCAACGAGGCGGAACAAGCCAAGATCATCAGCAGTGAGCCAAAGATTGCCGCTTTCCCCGTCCTGGTCAAGAAGTTGCAACAGTCACTCACTCAGCTAGAACCATTCGAGGTGGTCACCTCATATCAGAGTCCACTCGACGAAGTCAGAAATCCCACTTCTATGTTAGCCAAGCAGATCAAGTTGAAACTTATACCGGAAGATGGCCTAGAGGTCCCCAGTAGCTATTCCAATTTGGTGGTGTCAATTCATGCGATCGCCACGTTCAAAGCATTAGACGATTATCTCAAACCTAGAGTTGCGTTTGCTTCTTCGTCCTCTAGATTAGGCGATAGACTATCATCTTCTCGTCTAGCTAACGCCTTTGCTGCGTTTGCTGCGGCGGCAGGACTGGACGCAGATGATTCTAGAGAGAACGAACGCCTTGATACCTTAAACCAAGGAAAGCTAGACGATAGCGAGGGGGAGGAAGAGGAAGAGGAAGATGATGAGCACACTGAGAATCTCAAAGGAGGTGAGGATGAAATGGAGCTCGGAGAAGAAAAAGATTCCTCCGATATGGAGGTAGATGAGGAATCCCATGAGTTAAAGGATGATCCAACCCCAACCAGTAAAGGCAAGACTACCGAGGGAGTGGCGGATGAGCACGAAGAGGGAGAACAGGCGTCTAAACAGGCCAAGCTATCTTACGCTTCGGCCGCTCAGAAGGCGACCGACTGGCACCTAGAATTCAGTATTGGAGACGTTGTGATTGATACAGAGTGGACCATCTATAAAGCCATCCACCAACATCTCAATCAAACCACTCAAAAGAGTCGTAATATCTGGTCGACCATCTACCCGGTAAAATACAGGAAAGTCTCAGACTCCTCCAAGAAGATCACCCAACCCCAATCTTCCAAGTCCGAATACTCACCAGCCGAGAAGTCCGCTGGTGACAACAGCCTCAAAGACTCGTACTGCCAAATTCTTCAGCTTTTGCGGGAGCTTCACTCGCTCAACACACGCTACTTGGAGTTGTATTCGCAAACAGATTTGTGCCTCGAGTCTCTAGCGGTGCTTTCACCTTCCAAGTTCATCAACGGGAAACTTACCGCCAAGATGAACCGGCAACTGGACGAGCCGATGGTTGTAGTTAGTTCATGCCTCCCTTCATGGTGCGAGTATCTGGCGAATGAATATCCATTCTTGTTCCCCTTCGGAACTCGCTATTTATATCTTCAGTCCACTGCCTTTGGTTATTCAAGGTCCATCGCTCGCTACCAGAATCAGCAATCCCGCAGTGCCCAGCAAGACACCCGACGGGACGAATCGCAACCGTTACTCGGTCGTATTCAACGACAGAAGGTCCGGATTTCCCGCTCGCGTATGCTCGAGTCAGCAGTCAAAGTTATGGATCTCTACGGCTCGCAGCAATCCATCCTTGAGGTGGAATATTTCGAGGAGGCCGGAACTGGCCTTGGCCCTACCCTGGAATTTTATGCCACCGTTTCAAAGGAATTTTGCAAGAAATCGTTGAAGCTGTGGCGAGATGATGACGATTCAGATCCAAGCAGGAAGTACGTAACCTCCCAACTAGGCCTCTTCCCACGTCCCGTCAGTGAGTCTTACCTTGAGAGCGAAAATGGAATGAAGATCTTGAATCTATTCAAGGCGATGGGGAAATTCGTAGCCAAGGCCTTGATTGACTCCCGAATCATTGATTTGCCTTTCAACCCGATCTTCATCAAGACGCTTCTTAACCCCGCGGAAGACATCAAAAATCTACGCAGCGTGATGCACATAGACAGCGTTCTTGGCAATTCATTGAAGATCATCAAGCACTTTGTCCGCGAGAAACAGCGGATTATGCGGAACTCTGCTCTCAATGAAGCAGAGCGCCAGGAAGCGCTGAACAGCTTACGCCACAACGGGGTCTCCCTGGACGATCTTTGCTTGGATTTCACCTTGCCCGGTTATCCCGAGATTGAATTTGTGGAAAACGGTGCAAATGTAGCGGTCACCATTGAGAATGTTGAAGAGTACTTGGATGGTGTATTGGAACACACCGTTGGCTCGGGTGTCACTACCAAGGTAGCGGCGTTCCGGGACGGATTCAATACGGTATTCCCTTTGAAGCACCTGAATGCCTTCAGTCCCGAGGAGCTTGTGATGCTGTTCGGTCAGGCTGAAGAAGATTGGTCAGCAGAGATGCTCTTGGATGCCATCAAGGCTGACCATGGATACACATTGGAGAGCCGTCCCATCCAATTCCTGATTGACATCATGTCGAGCTTCACATCTGAACAGCGCAGAGAATTCTTGCAGTTCGTCACCGGAAGTCCCAAATTGCCCATCGGTGGGTTCAAGAATCTTTTACCAGCCTTTACGGTGGTCTGCAAGCCCAACGAGTTGCCGCTCACCCCGGACGACTATCTACCTTCGGTCATGACATGCGTGAACTACCTGAAAATGCCGAATTACTCCACCGAGGAAATCATGAGAAAGAAATTGGAGAAAGCTATGAAAGAAGGCCAAGGCAGCTTCCATCTTTCCTAGAATATCCCCTCTACATACATTCATCTCTACCTGGTTATAGTGTATCTTTTAATGTACATCCACATTCCACAGAATCACATCGTTGATCAATGTACCCTTTCTCCACGTTTGACGCCCCTGCCACTAGTTCGCTTATTCTTGTGCTTTTCTTTTCTTTAATATATACGAGTTCCCTCACCACCGCAGATCCTACATTTTCTTTGGTGCTATATCGGGGCCAAGTGATTGCTTACCCCGGGAATAAAATATTTCAAAGGGAAATCCCGGTATGGCTCCACGCTTGCTTGGTTTATTGAGAGTTACGGTTCTAAAGTCCTGGATAGATCTACTTTGGCTTTAACTTATATATACACCGGAGCCAGTGAATGGTGGTGGGTAATATGAGGAGGGGGGGGGATGGTGAGGTAACACGTGTAGAGTCAGACCGAGTGAAGGATTTAGCGGTCAATCAGCATGTAATTGGGATATGCTTTCGCCAGGAAAAGATCGTCCGGCCCGTTCGATTTCAACATATCCCAGTAGAGGTACTCGTTACCTAGGATGCAACCCATGAGTTTCTGTGACGTCGCTCTTCTTCCTGCCATGACTTACCGAGTCCGTTCAACCTGGAAGCCTCCTCCACATCCTCCAGATGGAACACCCATTTGTGGCCGTTCGTATTCTGGCTATTACATCTACTGCAAGGGTTCACGATGAAATATCCTACGATGTTCCCGCTAACTTCGAGTGAGTTGTCATTCATGTTCAGATCCACTTCCTGGACACCTTACCAGCATGAACAGGCGGTATGCTGTAGCTCGCACGTACACGAGATCTTCAGCCGGTCTTGTTCGTCGAAGGCTGTTCTACAGTTGATTGGCTCCCAGTCAGTGGAATAAAGGTGTACACTGGGTCGAGCAACAAGCATCGCCTGGTCGCAGGAGAGAAGGGACTCGGTAAATCGACTGGAAATGCAAGTTCGAGATCGGTTTCTTACCTTCATGGCCCGGTCAGTGAGTAGGGTTTGACAATGTTTACAGTTCAAGAAGAGCACCTTCTTGCCATTGCTAAAGGGATGTGGAGTCTTCACCATGTTTGTTTATGGGACGGTGGGGGGTACATTTCGAGTCTTTATAAACCTTCTTAGGGATCGTTTCGGGTAAGCCGGAGAGTGCCTGCATTTCATGTGACCGGGATCGTGTCGTCTCTTCCACCTGTGTCGCCAACGCTACGTTCAGTCTAGCCTGACAAACGAGATAGTACCGCCTGCCAGCGCCCGACCCATTGGTCAAGGCTCCCTTATGCGTGAGGTAGCATTGGTTAGGGCTGATCCTTTCGAATCTCTCTTCACAATCGTACGTGAGTCAGTGCAAAGCGGGAACCGAATTTAGTGGCGCGCATTTGTCAGAGATCACTAGTGCAAATCTCTCACCAATCAGGGGCTTTGTTGTAGTCAGAACGAAATGCCTGGTATGACTGCTCTTTATCGAGTTCCTCAGGTCCCCACTGCCCAATTCTATTCCCCGATGAGCCCACATTTCCCGCAAGTGTGAATCAAGTTTCAGATCATGTAAGAATGCGAAACAACTCGGATCTCGCACGATGCCTTGGTTACATATCAGCATCATCATTGCATGAACCAAGCAATCATAGGTGGTATGCAGACTAATAGTTACTTTATTCCAATGATGGTGCAGATGAGGATGGGGGTGAGGGTCAAGGTCAGGGTCAGGGTCAGGGTGGGGTTGAGGCTGACGCTGAAGTTAGGTTGGTAAATATGTGTAATGGATGTGGCGATGGATGTGCGGCTAAGGAAAAGATGCAGGTATGTCTTGTGTGCATGTTGGCTGAAAGTGACTTGCTAAAGAGTTGAGATGCTTTATACAGTGGCTGCAAAATATTTCGGAGCATATGCTGCGAACGAGAAGATCAATCCGGCAACCAGTCCCGCGCATGGGAGAGTGAGGATCCATGAGAAAAAGCACCAGCCAATCATTCGCCAGTTGATCGTCTTGGCGCTGCCGTTGCAAAGTCCTACCGCCGTGGTAGCCCCAGTGATGCAATGTGTGGTCGAGACCGGAAGTCCAATCTTCGAGGCGGTGAGGACGGTGAGACAACTTCCTAGTTCCATACTGAACCCACGAGATGGCGAGTGATAGGTGATCTTGTTTCCGAGTGACCGCATGATGTTGTAGCCAAAGGTCAACAGCCCGATGTCGATGAACACACCGCCAAGGGCAAGGATCCACAGTGGTACTGGGGTCTTGCCACTCAGATCGACAGTTGCGGTGCTCCAGATGTAGTACACGGTGGAGAGAGGACCCACAGCGTTGGCAACGTCATTTGAGCCGTGAGCGAAACTGGCCATACTCGCGGTGACGACCTGAATGAAGCTGTACATGTACTCGGTGTCATCATCGTAACGATCGGCGGCATCATGGATCTTCTGGAGTCTCTCCTCCTTACAGTTGACCACATCATGTTGCACACCAGCAAGCACGATCTTCTTGAACTTCTTGAAGAGGGAGTTGGGGGAGGATTCTTCGGTGGCCTCGAGTTTTCCTTCACCCTTGACCTCGTCCTCGTTCAATTCCAGGGCGACCTCGGCCTTGGGGGGACGAGGGCCAAGGGTGGGGATGATGAAGACATGGTACCAACGAAGGTCCTCCTTCTCGTGGATCGTGCGACGGAACCAAGGGGCAATGAAGAACCAGCAGAAGAGCATGATAAGAACGGTGATGCCGGCGGTAAGGCCCCACACCAAACCGACATTATTCTTGGTGAGCTCCTTGAAGCCAGGGGCTTTGTAGAAGACGTAGAACATCGAGATGAACGTGGTCAGGCCAAAGTAGAATGGGATCGCACGGAGGCCACGCTCGAATGAGTTTGGCTTGGTCAGCACAAGAAGCTTGGTGGACATGTAGATGATACTGGCGGCGATACCGGCGGCGATGGGAGAAACGAACCAGGAGGTCACGATCTTGGCAACTCCGCTGTATCCCCAGTCAACACTGTTGACACCGAATGCGGCAATGCCTACCCCAATGATGGCGCCAACAATGGAGTGAGTGGTCGACACGGGCCATCCGTTGCGAGTGGCGAAGAGAACCCAGGTCGATGATCCGATGACTGCACACACCATGGCAAGCTACAGAATGAAAAGTAAGAGTGCAAGGTTAGTGACCAGCTTCTTGAGGAGTTCATGACGAGGTGAGGGGGGGGGAAGCCGGTGAAGGCGAGAGTGAGGGAGATGGGGTGTGTTCGGATTGGAGGGGTTATGGACAAAACGACGAATACTAACCATAAGGAGTTCAGGCTGACCGGCAAAGTTCTCGAGGGCAATGATCTTTCCACGAATGGTCTCGGAGGTACCGGAGCCAAGAAGGAAGGCACCGAAGAACTCGGTGAATACGGCAATGGCACAGGCTTGACCAAGGGTCAGTGACTTGGAGGCGACAGAGGTAGAGAAGGAGTTGGCAACGTCATTGGCCCCGATGCCATAGGCGTCCAGCATGGCAAACAAGAGGCCAAGTACGAAAAGCCAGGTGAAATCATGAATCTCCATGGTTGATTTAGTCAAGCTGGTGGTAGTGGGAACCTCGAGTGGACTTCAGTTGAACGAATAGCCAAGGGGATGAGCTGAGGAGTTATATAGGATGATGGTCAGCACTCGGCTAGATTAACTCGATCCGATAGCAATTGTGCATGTTGTCTACCGCTGACGCTATTGGATTGATAG
Source organism: Basidiobolus meristosporus CBS 931.73 (assembly GCA_002104905.1). Lineage (NCBI taxonomy): Eukaryota > Fungi > Basidiobolomycota > Basidiobolomycetes > Basidiobolales > Basidiobolaceae > Basidiobolus > Basidiobolus meristosporus. The sequence goes on from MCFE01000075.1 coordinate 56,503, forward strand.
TGTTCCCACCCAGAAAAAGTCACAAACGTGATCATCTCTTCTATATTTACCACATGTTTGCATTCTGCAAAACTACTGGATAGCCCGAAGGAACCAACTTTTTTGCTAAGCCGTGTGAGACCCTCAAATTTGATCTTCGTGCGACCAACTCTAACCTTTAAGTGAGCCTGAACGAAATTCGGACGAAGTGTTCCTAAATAGAGGCATATTGCGGGTTGGAAAATCGCCTTCCAATTAATTGGATTTTCGTACCCTCGCGGCACAACGAGCGATCGACCCAAATAGGTTAGATTGCTGCAGGGATCCGTTTCTATCTGGAATAGGGTTCGATTCGTTGTAGCACGCATCATATCCACTGCCAATCGATGGTGATACCATTTGTAGAAATCCCGAATATGCATCACAGCTGGCGGTCAGTTAACGGTCTAATGGCGTGCCTACGAAAGGTGGTAGACCAGGTATCACGATGGCTATCTATTGACCGAATATTGTGGAATCACGAGGGATGGTTTATTATCGATTTATGAGTGCTGTACAAGATTGGTGACTATTGAGTGGCGGCAAAGTATTTGGGGGCATATGCTGCGAACGAGAAGATCAATCCGGCAACCAGTCCCGCGCATGGGAGAGTGAGGATCCATGAGAAAAAGCACCAGCCAATCATTCGCCAGTTGATCGTCTTGGCGCTGCCGTTGCAAAGTCCTACCGCCGTGGTAGCCCCAGTGATGCAATGTGTGGTCGAGACCGGAAGTCCAATCTTCGAGGCGGTGAGGACGGTGAGACAACTTCCTAGTTCCATACTGAACCCACGAGATGGCGAGTGATAGGTGATCTTGTTTCCGAGTGACCGCATGATGTTGTAGCCAAAGGTCAACAGCCCGATGTCGATGAACACACCGCCAAGGGCAAGGATCCACAGTGGTACTGGGGTCTTGCCACTCAGATCGACAGTTGCGGTGCTCCAGATGTAGTACACGGTGGAGAGAGGACCCACAGCGTTGGCAACGTCATTTGAGCCGTGAGCGAAACTGGCCATACTCGCGGTGACGACCTGAATGAAGCTGTACATGTACTCGGTGTCATCATCGTAACGATCGGCGGCATCATGGATCTTCTGGAGTCTCTCCTCCTTACAGTTGACCACATCATGTTGCACACCAGCAAGCACGATCTTCTTGAACTTCTTGAAGAGGGAGTTGGGGGAGGATTCTTCGGTGGCCTCGAGTTTTCCTTCACCCTTGATCTCGTCCTCGTTCAATTCCAGGGCGACCTCGGCCTTGGGGGGACGGGGGCCAAGGGTGGGGATGATGAAGACATGGTACCAACGAAGGTCCTCCTTCTCGTGGATCTTGCGACGGAACCAAGGGGCAATGAAGAACCAGCAGAAGAGCATGATAAGAACGGTGATACCGGCGGTGAGGCCCCACACCAAACCGACATTGTTCTTGGTGAGCTCCTTGAAGCCAGGGGCTTTGTAGAAGACGTAGAACATCGAGATGAACGTGGTCAGGCCAAAGTAGAATGGGATCGCACGGAGGCCACGCTCGAATGAGTTTGGCTTGGTCAGCACAAGAAGCTTGGTGGACATGTAGATGATACTGGCGGCGATACCGGCGGCGATGGGAGAAACGAACCAGGAGGTCACGATCTTGGCAACTCCGCTGTATCCCCAGTCAACACTGTTGACACCGAATGCGGCAATGCCTACCCCAATGATGGCGCCAACAATGGAGTGAGTGGTCGACACGGGCCATCCGTTGCGAGTGGCGAAGAGAACCCAGGTCGATGATCCGATGACTGCACACACCATGGCAAGCTACAGAATGAAAAGTAAGAGTGCAAGGTTAGTGACCAGCTTCTTGAGGAGTTCATGACGAGGTGAGGGGGGGGGAAGCCGGTGAAGGCGAGAGTGAGGGAGATAGGGTGTGTTTGGACTGGAGGGGTTATGGGCAAAACGACGAATACTAACCATAAGGAGTTCAGGCTGACCGGCAAAGTTCTCGAGGGCAATGATCTTTCCACGAATGGTCTCGGAGGTACCGGAGCCAAGAAGGAAGGCACCGAAGAACTCGGTGAATACGGCAATGGCACAGGCTTGACCAAGGGTCAGCGACTTGGAGGCGACAGAAGTAGAGAAGGAGTTGGCAACGTCATTGGCCCCGATGCCATAGGCGTCCAGCATGGCAAACAAGAGGCCAAGTACGAAAAGCCAGGTGAAATCATGAATCTCCATGGTTGATTTAGTCAAGCTGGTGGTAGTGGGAACCTCGAGTGGACTTCAGTTGAACGAATAGCCAAGGGGATGAGCTGAGGAGTTATATAGGATGATGGTCAGCATTCGGCTAGATTAACTCGACCCGGTAGCGATTGTGCATGTCGTCCACCGCCGACACTATTGGGTTGACGACGGCCATATTCATATCAAGCCAAAAATGTGGGTCCGGGCATTCTGTGACACCGCATGGTGGGATCCTCGACCTTGACTGGCTTGCCGAACCGATTTTAGGTTGGTTACCACTTAATTTACCGCCACCCTGTCCGACACAAAACGCACTTAACTTTTGCAGCGATATCCGGAAATCAAGGTGTGCTGGGACGATCGGTCGGATTCGATAGCGCAATCGCCTTTCAAAGGGCATTGGCCCTTGAGCCATCGAAGTGAAGTCAGTGGCCCACTTTTTTGGTCGACGGGATTGGAGTCCCTGTGATTGGTCGGTCAGCTTGGCTCACGAAAAGGTTAGATTGGTTTGTTAAATGATCTTGTGACATGAGGGTGTTGATTATCAGAGTTGGGTCATGGTGATTGCTTTCCCCCGCACGCGGTTGCCATGAACTAGAGGATCGCATATTCAATTCGTTCCCACCCGATATCTTTACTGATTCCTTGATCATGTTTGGTCAGTTTCTCGAGAATGGCAATCCCTTTGGTCGCAAGTGTTTGGTACTCTCCCCATATTCCTGATATTTCGCCATTCGGTACGGAGCCCCTTGGTGTTCTTGCACTAGTTGCCTTGAAAATCTGGCTTCCGGAAATGCCTAAACCCTGGGCAGATCCACCAATCCTCTTTCTCGATAGATCCCTATACTGAGCCGCATGAGATAAAGCGCGGTAACCTAAGCAATACTTGTTTTCGGGGAAGTTTGGAGCTTTGGAAATCCATCCCATTTGTCCCATGGGAAATCGTCATGTTGTAAGCAGCTCCGTGACTTGGGATTGGTTTGGCAAGAATTTGGATCCATTGTGCTGCAGATTCTTGCGTGGAAAGTGAGTAAATTGGCTTCTCCTTGGTAATCTGCCAAGGTCAGCTGGAAATCCTATTTTGGGACCAGGGTGGTAGCATCTGTATGCCATCATTAACGGGTGCCCCTTAAAGTCCTTATGTGGAGCTTTTACTCCTGATACAGTGGATACACCAGCCAAATGCTGAAAGAAAACAGGTTCATATAGTAGATGTACATGTTGCAAGGGCTTTACATATGTGCAAAGTTTGGGGCTGTTTGGACAACTTATCTAATTTTCATGTTCTGGGTAAATATTCTAAGTAAATCCCGACAAGGAATTTGGTCAGTATTCTCTAGGATTTGAAGGTAATGATCCAAGTGACTCAGTTGGGTGAATATTTAGGTGGAATTCCAAATTTTTACAACACTCCCACTCAACTGAATGCTCCTAATGTCTAGTCCTAATTTTGACCTAAGATAGTCAAACTTGTCTCTAGCTAATGGTTTGATAAATATGTCTGCAATCATTTCATCTGTAGGACAGTAAGCTAAGTTAACTAAGTTACTCTCTATAGCTTCATGTATGAAGTGATGTCTAATATCTATGTGCTTGGTTCTAGCATGAAAAGTTGGATTTCTACCTAATTGTATACATCCTTGATTATCTTGAAACAAAGTAATAGGCATTTTTTGACTTATACCTAAGTTTTTAAACAGCTTACTTCATCATATTGCTTCACTGCTACTTTGAATGAGTGCTTCCTGAGTAGAAGTACACTTTTTCCTTGGTAAATGTTGCACTGGTGCATCTGTGTCTGCCTGGTTTTGCCTTATTGGCACTCTTCCAGCTACCTGACACCTCTTTGATGCTTGTTTGGAGCTTTTGGCCTGGCTTGTAATGGGCTCTTGAGGAAGTTGCTGGTTTTTAGCCATTGCATCCTTGTTCTTCTGCCTTTGACAGTTTCTACTATGCTTGAGATATGTTCTTAGCATACCAATTCTGGCTCAAAAAACATTTGCTTGTTTGAATCCAGGATAATGCTCATGGAGCAAGTCAAGTGCATTATGCTTGGCCTTGAGTTCCTGATAGTCCCATGATATGCTGGCCTTAAGGTGATGAAATGCTAAACTTCAATGTTAGCCTACTCTTCATCATTGTACTTAACTGCTTCACAGATCTTCAATATCTTTTGATTTTTAGGCTTTAGTACAAACACTAAATTTCTCCCTCCCATGGTGTGATAGGTTTTTCTGTGGGCTTTTCTTTGGGAACTGTTGTTGTGCTTCAAAGACTGTACGGTGTTCCTCTGCTGTTACATTGGGAAATGGCTCAATTCTTGACTGTGACATTGAGCTACTTGAGTTCCTTCTTTGCAGCAAAGATACCGCTTTATCTACCTGGGATATTGATTGATCTACACCTTTTATCTGCTCATTCTGTCTCTGGACTGTTTCCTGGCTTCTCTGGGCCAGTACATCTATCCCATCAGCCACTGCACCTAATTGCCTCATCAATGCTTTGACATGAGCTGACAACATACTTGCTAATATAGGTGGTGGTAATGTTATGACAGCCACTTACTGGTCTTCCACTGAAGGTACTGCTTTTGCTATATTCTCATCTGCCTCAGCAATATGGTCAGCTGGTGGCTCTGCAGAGATTGCCAATTGCCTACTGGACAGAGAGCCTGAGGAGTCTGCATTATTCCCTTCAGTGGGCACATTGTCCACAGGACCTTTTTTGCTTGTAGGCCTGCATGCTACACTGAATGTCAAAGCAAGCTGCTGTCCAACCACTCTTCTGCTGCTGTCAGTAGTAGGGTTTAGTTGGGAATCAGACAACTTTGCTTTATTTTTTGGCTGCACATATATGGAAGTGAGTCAAGCCAAAGGGGAAATGGAGTTATATATATGTGTATATGAGGTGCCATAACTTTATTTATAATGCTTACTATGGCAGGTCACCATTGAATCTTACATTCATGTAGGTGCAATGTCTCAATCACAAAACTATCTTAAATTCATATGAGACTTACCAATAAAGTGATATAACAGTAATATGTTGTTGAGTCTCAAACTGTTTGCCCCATGGACAAGACTACTTTAATTCAATGCCATAAAAGAAGAGAAAAACAGCCATGTGGCTATTGTAGCAAGCCTCTCAGCCATGAAGTACACAGAGAGCATAGGAAGTATTCTAAGGATCATGGCCAGTGCATTACCACACAAGTCATATTTTACCATTCACCAGTCACTACTGTACCAACAATATCTTGCTGGCCACTTGATATTTCTATAACAGCATTTGGCTATGCTTATCACCTTGCACAAACTGAGTCAGGAGAGTTTGTGACACCTTTAGGCTCACCCCGGCCTTCCAAATATGGCATGCAGAGTGATAGCTCTGAGGAAGCAGGCTCACTGGTGAATTGTGAGCCTATCTTCCCTTACAACTGTACCCTGCACAAGCCTGACAGAATCCCATTATGTAATGAGACAACACCTGTGGAAAAAAATTCCAAGGATACTCTATGGAGTCAAGTGAGCCCAGTAATTCATCTAAAGGTGTGTGATGTGATATTGTGGCCAAAGAAGTGGCACATTTCTACTAATATCAGTAATGGGGGCTTTGAGAAATTACCACTACTTCTTGCAAAAATCATTGCAGGATGCACTTACCATGTACATGGTTCAAGTAGACAACCATCATGCAGCTGGCAAAATGCAACCCAGAGACTGTCCTGATAACAGCATTTGTTAACAGTTGCATGGTGTTCACATCAGAGAATGCCTCCATTGCAAGGTGTCTAACTTGTCATGAATCCTCCACCACTGGGGGAAACCATTGTTCACACTGCAGATATATGCCAGTAATACCTCATATAAAGAAGCTCATGCAGTTCAACAAATATTTTGTAGCTAGGATACCACACACAGTATCAATCAAGCACAAACACATCAGAATTATTTGATGGCAATCATCACAAACAACTAAGAAGCAAGGACTACTTTGAAGGTATGTATAACCATGCCCTTGCCTTGGCACTTGATGAATTCTCATTAAACATGTACTCAACTAGCAAATACTGCTGGCCACTGACTCTCATCAACCTGAATCTGCTGCCTATCTTATGGTACCAGTGCCAAAATCTGATGGCAGTCTCACTGGTATATGGGACTAAATTACCATCCAATCTGTATAGCTACCTGTATCCATTGCTGCATGAATGTTGTATGATGTCCAGCTGGACAACATTAAGTGGCTGTTGTGTAAAAGTGCATATTATTTTCTGCATTGGAAATACCCTAGCCATCAGTAAGAAAGCCAGCTTCTCTGGGCACCATAACTCAAACACATTATTATTACCCAAACACCAACACTAGGGAGATCATTTTTCCACAGAGAGAATATACATAAGTCAGCACACAGTTGCAGCAAGGTTTGCAAGCTATAAGCCAATGGCCAGAGTATGGAATTAACTGGGAACCAGAGATACTTAAGATAGAGGGTATCTGTTGGAGCAAAAGCTTTCCACTGGAAGCAATGCACTTGCTTTGTGACATTATCCCTATACTGATGGTCAAGTTGTACATGGGGCATTTCAAGCTAAATGAGCCCATTGAGATACCAGAGAAATTTGAAAGAATTGGCAAGATATTACAGAGTATCTGCTACCCTAAGTACTTCTCATGGGCTCCAATTAATATTCATACGCATATGCAACAATACAAATGCAAGGACTGGATGAGCTGGATCTGTATTAATTCAAGTGGCCTTCTGAAGCCATTTCTAACACAAGTACATTAGAAGCATTGGGAGTCATATGTGGACATTGCAGGATTTTTATCCAGGGGCAGATTGCCAGTGCCAACTTGACACATCTATAGCTTTTGTGCAAAGAGCTTGGGACAGGATTTGAGCAGTTATACTCCAAACATAAAGCTGAACATGTAGATCTCTGCCACTACTGTATCCATTTACTACTCCATTGTGCATGGTGTGTTGAGAATATTAGACCTTGCTTAACCTTTTGGGAGTTTCCTATGGAGCGGATATGTGGGGAGATAGGAAGACAAGTCAAGGTGCAGGTACTACCATATCCAAACCTCATCAAGAATATTACCATCTAGTATGTCATGGATGTGATGAGTTGGCACATGGAGAAAAGCCAGGAAGACTTGGAGAATACTTAGGACAGATGGCACATGGAGACACCTATGTCTATAGCATTACAAAGCCAAGCAGCCCCAATGCATGGATAATCAGTTAAGTAATACAATTTGGGTTGGGTACAACAAGCAACTAATTTTTATTAGGAGAACTCTACCAAGGTATACCAGATTCCTCTTGATCACATGCTACCTTCTACACCATTAAATTTAGAATTCACACATACAAGAACCAGAACACACCTATAGGGAAGACCAGAATCCAGCTAGGAGAAGGAATATGTTGGCTAAATAGCAAAAAGTTCTTAGTGGATATTCAGGTGGTATTCATTGCAGAAGTGGCAGCAACAAAGCATATGTTTCCAAGATGTATATGTTACCAGCAATACAAGGTGTATGGCAACTTTGCAGTATCTTACTAAAAGCCGTAAAGTTGAGGTGATATAAGTATGTCAATTGCAGCTGGTGTGCCCATTTGTAGAGGTTAGTAAGCGGGAGGCCATAGTATCTTTTGATTCAAACTGTATGTTGAATACCCAAATTAATAACTGGTAAGCAAAGAAAGAGGGTGAGTCTACAGTGGAGTATATGAATTGCACTAGGGGAGTTGAAAAAGGGAATACCATTTGGTATATTGGTATGGTAGCATTATACAGAACTAGCTGTAGGCTGCCATACTTTCATGATAATGCCATCAGAGGCTTGCAAAGAGGCCATCAAAACACTGTTAAGTATTTTGCCATATAAGGCAATCAGATGTACTGGCTGGTAAGGTTCACTCAAATAGTTGTAAAGCACACTAAGACTGTAATAATGCCATGCCACCTTGGGCAAAACACTGTACAAACACCATTATATCTTATCAATTTTACTTGGCTGTAAAATTAGTAATTTGCCATTGTGATCCCATCACAAGATTGTGTAGATGGTCCTTAACTCCAAGCTGCTGGTATTATAGCAGTTGCTTGACAGGATCTTAATGGCTGATCCAGATTATATTTCATAGGGCTTAGATAGGCTTGGTTTAATCTCTTCCCATGCACAAGGTTATTAGTACTATAATAAGATCATCCACATATAGCGCTAGTAGAGCTGGACTTGCTCTATCTGGCTTATAGTATATACCACAGTCAGCATACTCCTTTTGAAACTTAAAGATTCCAAATACAAATCTATTTTGTAATTCCAGGCTCTTAGTGATTTTTTGAGTCCATATAGACACTTTAGAAGCTTGCAGATCAAATGGGGGTTATCTTGGTCAGCAAACCCATCAGGCTAGTCCATATATATCTCCTCAGCATGTTCTCCGTACAAAAATGCAGGTTTTACATCCATCTGATGAATAAAAAGCTTATATTAGACTACAATAGCCAATACTAATCTGATGGGATTAAACTTGGCCACCAGTCCAAAGGTCTCAGTATAGTCAGGTCCTTTTGTTTGAGAGTATCTCTTGACCACAAATCTTGCTCTATATCCTCACTTTTACTATCAGCCTTGTATTTTGTCTTAAAGATCCATCTGCATCCAATTAATTATTAGTTGATTTGGTAATTTGACCAAGTCCTAAGCTAGATTTTTCATTAGAGCCTAATATTCCTCAGTCATTGAAGATCTCCTAAAATTTGTCAGAGGGCTAATTAGGGCCTCTTTTACTGACTGGGGCTCATCAATATGTACTGAATAGGCCTAGGCTAAGTTTGTACCCTCATTGAAATAGTGATTTGGACTACTTCTTGTGTGGCTGGATCTCCAGGTGATTGGTACTGAAATGAGCACTTCAGGGATATTTCTGGGCACTGATTCAGGCTGAACCATGGTTGCTAAGTCCTCTGGAGTGAAAAATTTTCATTGTGTTTCTCTGACTCAATTCTGACAATAGGTGGACATGAGATTTGATATTTGTCATCATCTGATGTCATATTTTGTAAGAATCTTAGTTTTCATCAAACAGCACATCCCTAGTCTTGATCAGCTTCTCTGCTTTGGTACTGTAGAGTCTGTATGCTTTACTCTCATTGTAGTATCCCAAAAATATGCATATCACACTTTTTGGTTCAAATTTTGACTGATTTCCAGGCAGTTTCTTGGCATATGCTGTGCACGCAAGTATTCTTGAATGTTCTGGACTTGGTATGTATCCATATTATGCTTCAAATGGAGTAGAATCACAAAGTATTTTGTTATAAATCCTATTTTTAAGGTACACAGTTGTGGCCACTGATTTTGTTCAAAAATCATAGGATAATTTTGATGATGGATCATGAATCTTGCCTTATCAATTATTAATCTGTTTGCACATACTGCTACTTAATTTTGCTATGGGGAGTGTAGTACAGTAGTCTCTTGCTTTATCCCACAAATCTTGCAGAAATGGATGAAGAGTTCTGAGTTATATTCTCCACCATTGTCAGGGCATATTTTCTTGTTTTTCACCAATTTTTCTCTCCACCATGGCCTTAAGCTCCCTGGGCTTGGACAGAGGCTCTTTCTTTCTCTCCATGATGTAGATCCATGTGTATCATGTGTAATTGTCAGTAAAGTGATTAAATACTTCATCCCACCCAAGGATAAATTTTGCATAGGTCCACATAAATCTGAGTGAATTCAATCCAATTCTTTCTTAGTTTTGATTGACCCAGAGCTCTAGAACAGTTTTGTGACTTGTTTTTCATATATGCTGGCTTCACAGTGCAACAAATTAGCTGGGAGAGCAATCTCTACTCTGGAAATTAGCTGATCTCTGATTATTTTGAGCAGATAATCAAAATTAAATCTATGAAGAGTAATTTGGTCCTGCAGGTGGATCCAATCCAGAACAGCCATCAGGATCCCATTTAGAGACCATCATAATACCAGGAGCTTGGAATTAGTGACCCTCTTGGCAATCTTATAAAGGGATCATGACAGTGCACTGCCAACTTTAATGCCAAATAAAGGGATAAAACTTGACAAGATTCAATTTGTGGTGAGACAAATATTACATGGTATTGTGGCGGTCTTTTAGCGCTCTACAACTATTTTAAGTGAATCCAACCAGCTGGGACATCCAATTGCCCAATAAGGCAAGACACTTGATGGTATTTGAAGGCCTCACAGCAAGACTCTAGTGGCATTACATTGGCAGTATGATGGTGTGGTGGTGTATAGGTCCAAGGGTGAGATACATCCAACACTTCTCAAGTGTTTTGTGTGTGGGGTGTTCACTGGTTGCAATAACCTCTGGCAAAAGCTTGCTAGGAATACTTGGGTTCCGTCTCTAATCTAATGTGATGGGGAATAAAGCCACAAGCTTGTCAAGGGAAAACTATTGAGCTACAATCCCCAATTTAGTTGGCATCTTAACAAAAGTATGTGCTGGGTTCAGCATCCTTTGAGATGACAATGAACTAAAGCTTCCAAAGTCAAAACTACTGTAAACTCCACCAGCTGGTACTTGATAAGAATGCAGCTGTGGTCAATAGTTACAAAGACAGAAAAGTACCTTTGCCTGTACAAGAACAAACTTGGGAAAGAATCAAATATAATAAAAGATACCTACTCTGAGTATTCCTCACAAGTAGTGCCTCCAAGGTCAGTTGGCTGTCAGCATGATTTCCTGGGAGTGTCCTGTGGTCTGGGTTGGAAGTTCAGGTAGCAGCAGTTAACAGTGATCACACTAATCAGCAAGTTGGTATATTGATAAAAGGGATGATGATTTATTGTTGAGGGATAGCCTCCCTTATATACTTTTCTTACTGTTCAAGTGATTACTAATTGTGGTGTTCCAAAAGGTTCTGGATATCAATAGAAATCTTAATGACATCAGAATGACTTATGAATGTAGGTGCCAGAAGGTTCTAAGAGGCACAGCACATCTAACCAATCAGAAATCAGTACATTGAAACCTGTGTAACATAGGGATACCATATATGATATGGAAATGGTAGGGATGGTAACATGGGTCAATCATGTGTCACGGGTATTGGCACTGGTAATTGCCTAATATAGAAGCACTTACAGCTAGTAATCTTACATAAAGTGAGGGATAACTTATGTAATAAGGTACGCAGGTGTGATAGTCAACCAGCTTATGGAATAGTACTGATCATTTAAGACAAATGGGATAAAACTAAAATAAGTGTAGTAGAGATATAGGGAAGTAGAAAATATGGGAATGAGCACATCTGTCAGTGGGTGTCACTGTCACCCCACTACAACAGCCTACAGTTGGTTCTGTATAATGCTACTGTACCAATTTACCTAACGGTATTTCCTTTTTCTACCTCCCCTTGTGCAACTCATATATTCCACTGTAGAATCACCCCTCTCTATTTGCTTACCACTACTACCTTGGGTTTTCCACATATAGTTTGAATCAAAAGAAACTATGACCTCCTGCTTACTAACCTCTACAAACACATACACCTGCCACAATTGACATACTTCTACCACCTCAACTGTACGGCTTTTTAGTAAGATGCTTGCAAAGTTGCCATATACCTTGCATTGCTAGTAACATAAACATCTTGCAAACAGATGCTTGGTTGTTGCCACTTCTGCCATGAAAACCTCCTGAATATCCACAAAGAACATCTTGGTATTTAGCCAATATATTCCTACTCTCTGCTGGATTCTAGTCCCCCTTATAGGTGCGTGCTGGCTCTTGTTTGTGTGAATTTTGTACTAAATGGTGTAGAAGTTGGCCTGTGACCATGCAAAATCTGGCATACCTTGGTAGAGTTTTCCTGATAAAAATTAGTTGCTTGTTGCACCCAACCCAACTTTGCATTACTTAGCTGATTACCCACTCATTGGGGCTGCTTAGCTTCTTAATGCCATAGGCATAGGTGTTTTCCAACTCTTCCTAGCTGTCCTCCATGTGCCTACTCATCACATCCATGTCAGACTTGAAGGTAATATTCTTGATGAGAATGGGATATGGTAGTACCTGCACCTTTACTTGTCTTCCTATCTCCCCACACATCTGCTCCATAGGGACCTCCCAAAAGGTGAAGGAAGGTCCAATATTTGCAATGCACCATGCAAGATGGAGTAGCAAGTGCATAAGGTAGTGACAGAGATCTACATGTTCAGCTTTATGTTTGTAATATAGCCACTCAAATCCTGTTACAAACTCCTCACACAACAGCTGTAGATGTGTCAAGTGGCATTGGTGATCTGCTTCTGGATAAAATTCCTATGATGTCCACATGTGACTCCCAATGCCTCCAATGTACTCTTGGTAGGAATGGCTTCAGAACACCACTTCAATAAATACATATCCAGTTCATCCAGTCTTTGTGTTTGTATTGTTGCATATGGGTATGAATATTAATTGGAGCACATGAGAAGTACATAGGGTAGCAGATACTCTGTAATATCTTGCCAATTCTTTCAAATCTCTCTGGTATCTCAAAGGGCTCATTTTGCTTGAAATGCTCCTTGTACAACTTGGTTATCAGTATAGGGATATTGTTGAAAGCAAATGCATTGCTGCCAGTGGAACATTTTGCTCCAACAAATACTCTCTATCTTGAGTATCTCCAGTTTTCAACTGATTCCATATTCTGGCCAATGGCTTATAGCTTGCCAGCTTTGCCGCAATTGCATGCTTACTTCTGTACATTCTCTCTGTGGGAAGATGATGTTCTTAGTGCTGGTGCCTGAGCATTGACAATGTGCTTGAGTAATGGATTTGATCCCTTGGATCTCACACATTTGACAGCAATAGGGTCCATTGTACCCAGAAAAACCTGCTATCCTGCTGATGGCTGGGGTATCTCCAATGCAGATAATAATATGTGCTGCATGAGCTTCCTGAGACAGGGTATGACTGGAGTCTATTTGGAGTGTGAACAATGTTCTCCCTGAATGGTAGTGCATTCCTGACAGTTTGGACACATTGCAATGGTAGCATTTTTGGATGTGAATGCCATGCAACTGTTGACACATGCTGGAATCAGGACAGTCTTTGGATCATATGTTGCCAGCTGCATGATGGTTGTCTACTTGTACCATGTACATGGTAAGTTGTATCCCAAAATGATTTTGGCAAGAAGTAGTAATAAATCCTCAGAGCCCCCATTACTGATATTAGTGGCAACACACCACATCTCTATCCACAACATTACATCATTCACCAGTAGATGGATTACTGGGCTCACTTGGCTCCATAAAGTATCCTTGGCATTTGTTTCAATGGGTGTTGTCTCATTGCATATAGGGACTTCACCGGGCTCATATGTGGTACTGTTGTTTGGGGGGATAGGCTCAAAATCCATCAGTGAACCTTCTTTGTCAGTGCTATCACTCTGCATGCCATATTCAGAGGGCTGAGGTGAGCCTCAAGGCATCACAAACTCACCTGACTCAGTTTGCGCAAGGTGACAAAGACAGCCAGGTGCCAATATAGAGGTATCAACTGGCTGGCAAGATAATGTTGGTACAGTAGTGACCAATGAATGGTCAAGTATGACTTGGGTGGCAAAATACTGGCCATGATCCTTGTAATACTTCCTGTGCTGTCTGCGTGCTTCATGGCTGAGAGGCTTGCCACAATAACCACATGGTCCTTTTTCTCTTCTCTTACAGTGTTGAGTCAAAGTAGTCTTGTCCATGGAGAAAACATTTGACCTTCAGCAACATAATGCTATCATATCACTTTTTGGTCAATACTCATGTGAGCTTAAGACAGTCTTGTATTTGAGACATTTCACCTACATGAATGTAAGATTAAATGATGACCTGCCATAGTAAGGGTTATAAATAAAGCTGTGGCACCACATACACATGTATATGTAACACTGTTTCCCCTTTGGTTTGATGCACTTCCATATATATGCCACCAAAAATAAAGCAAAGTTGTCTGGTTCTCAACCAAGCCCCACTGCTGATGACAACAGAAGAACAATTGGACAACAGTTTGCTTTGACATTCAGTGCAACAAGCAGGGCTACATCCAAAAAAGGCCCTGTGGACAGTGTGCCCATTGAAGGTAATAATGTGGACTCCTCAGGCTCTCAGTCAAGTAGGCAATGGAGAGCCTCTGCGGAGCCACAAGCTGACCGTTATTCTCAGGCAGATGAGAATGTAGCAAACACAGTACCCTCAGTTGAAGATCAGCAAGTGGCCATGATAACATTGCCACCACCCATATTAGCAAGTATGTTGTCAGCTCATACCAAAGCATTCATGAAGCAATTAGGTGCAGTGACTGACAGGATAGATGCAATGGCCCAGAGGAATCAGGAAATAGTGCAGAAACAGGATGAGCAGATAATACATGTAGAGCAATCAATATCCCAGGTAGATAAAGCAGTATCTTTGCTGCAAAGAAGAAACTCAAGTAGCTCAATGTCACAGCCAAGAATTGAGCCATTTCCCAATGTAACAGCAGAGGAACACCATACAGTCTTTGAAGCACAACAACAGTGCCCAAAGATAAAGCCCACAGAAAGACCTATCACAGCGTGGGAGGGAGACAATGTGGTGTTTATATCAAAGCCTCAAAATCAAAAGACATGGAAGATTTGTGAAGCCATTGAGTGCAATAATGAAGAGCAGGCTAATATGCAAGAGGCCATCAGAAGAGTAGCACGCCATCACCTTAAGGCCAGCATACCATGGGACCATCAGGAACTCAAGGCCAAGCAGAATGAACTTGACTTGTTTGATGAGCTTTATTCTGGATTCAAATGGGCAAACAGATTTTGGGCCAGCATTGGAATGCTAAGAAAGTATCTCAAGAATAACAGAAACTATCAAAGGCAGAAGAATAAGGGCACCTTGGCTAAAAACTAGAAGCCTCCTCAAGAGCCTGTTACAAGCAGAGCCAAAAGCTCCAGACAAGTGTCAGAGAGACATCAGGCAGCTGGAAGAGTGCCAATTAGGGACAAGCAGGCAGACATGGATGCACCAGCACAACATTTATCAATGAAAAAGTGCAATACCACTCAAGAAGCACCCTGTTAAAGTAGCAGCAAAGGACCCAGCAGTAATAAAGGAAAAGGTAAAGGGAAAAATGTCTACCCAAGCCTGAGACAGGGAGGCATGCAAAAAGACTGCAGTTCTTGCCAATTAACACCACAAGCCAGGAACAGAATGAATCCCATCATAGCCATGAGGAATTACCAACAAGAAAACAGCTGTTTTTATAAGAGTTGGAAGCGCAACCAGTTGAGCTACACTCCAGCTAGGTAGTTGAGTTTACTGAAAAAGGCAATTCAGCTACCACAGCCTCCACAGCCTCCATTGTTGACAGAGTAGAGATTCCACTGACAGACAAGGCTACAACATCAAGAGCCTGAAAGACTATCACAATGCCTTCAGTGAAGTTTTGGAACATTAATAGGCACACCAAGAGGTTGCAGCACTTCTTCAACAGCAGTGCTCAAGAAAATGCACTGTAATATTGCAAAGACTGGCAGATGAGGAGCTAGACTTGGCAGTGCAAGCTGAGGACCAGTGGCAAAAAGCTGTTGGGTTCCCACCAAAGTTGTGGAACCAGAGCATTTCAGCAGAAATGCTTATTGAGTGGTGGATTTTAATAGAGTTACTTGTTGAGTGTAGGATTGGGCTTAATGTTAGTGTAGTGTGTTGAGACTTGTATAGGTCAATACAATTGGCAATTGAGGTACAACTGAAGTTTCAACAGAAATAAGTCAATTTGTACGCATGAAAAGTAAGAGAGAGGGGGAGTCAGGAAGTAAGGAGAGTGAAAAAGAGGCAATAGCCAATCAATTTACACAGATGTAGGAGGCAATAGAGTGTCCAGGATCAAAAAGTCAGCAAATTGGCAGGGAACCAATCAAAAGCCACTTATACATTGTTGTGATGAAAAATTCTGACTAAGTTTCTGGTGAAATCTGGGGTGCAACTACTTTTCAATGGTCTCTGGACAGTGTCCTGACAAGATCAGTACCTCTTAGTCACGGGACTTTCACTTTGTGATGGCCTTTTGACAGGATCATCTCAATATTTTTTCATAGAGATGATAGTTGCTTTGGTCTTGTTGAGTGGGACTTGTCAAAGGGCACTTTGTTCTTCAGCTGTGTATAAGTTGTCCAGCAGCTCTGTTGATATTTAGGTCATGGTGATTAAGTTGCTGTATACAAGTGGCTAGGAGGTCTTCAGTGTAGATATTAGATTTCCAACTCAATGAGTTCCAAGTGACTGTGTCCAACTCAGCTTGTAGTATGCAGTCATGTCCATAGAGTAGCTTAAATGGCAATAATCTAGTTGTTCTCTTGGTAGTAACTCTATCTGCCCAGAGTGCAAGATATAAATGCTATGGCCAAAGTGTTGTATTATTCTCACAGATCTTTACAAGAGAGTTCACCAGCTCCTGAATCATTTGGGATGTCATCTCTCCTCTGTCAGCAACAAGCTATTGGATGCAGCCAAGTCTACAGAAAATGTCTTCAAGTATAGATCTCCATATGGGATGGCTCTTGATGTTGGGCAAGGCTCAAGCGTCTGCCCAACCACTAAGGTCATCTCCAGCAACAATCAGGCACATTTTTAATCCAGCTGTTGGCATGTGGACATGGTCAATACCAACCTTTTGCCATAGACAAACTATGTAGGTAGGATGCAGTGGTTCTGCATAATGCTTAGAGGATCTCTTCTGGCAGGCTATACATGACTCAACAAAGTGTTGGATATCATAGTACATTTTTTCCCAGTAGTACCTCTGAGCTGTGGTGTTGTAGGTGGCTTCTTGTCCTCTAGGATTTCCTGGTTCTTCTTGGTGGATACTTGTCATGATGTTCAGTTGCTCTAGTGGGGTAGTGTCTACTCTTCTTGGCATAAGTCCAGGATTCACTTGTTTAAAGAGAAGATCATCTTTGAGATAGTAGTGGTGTGCCTTCTTTCTGAGCTTTCTAAACTCATGAATATCCATCCAACTAGGTTTCTTGAGTGTCCTTAAATATTCTTTGATCAGGCTGCTGGTAGTTCTCTCTTGGTCTTTGATAGCAATATGTTGGATCTCTGCATCAATCATATTATCAAAGTGAAGGTCTAAGTCTTCAAATAAGTGTGGTCCCTTCCTACAGAGTGCATAAGTCACAACATTTGTCTTGCCAGGGATATGTTTGAACTCAAAGTCAAGCATTTTCTGCCATGCCATCTATTGGTTGGTGGCATCATCAGGTCAGTTAGAATTGTGATCATTTGTATAAGTGGCTTGGCATCTGTCTCCAGGATAAAATGTGTCATGTAGAGTTGTGACTTCAGCTTCTTTAGCATTGTCACAACACCTAGTAGCTCTCTCTTAATCTGTGAGTACCTTTGTTCTCTACAAGAGAGTAGGCAGCTCTCATATCTGCAGACAAAGCAGTTGTCATCTTGATCATCTTGGCAAAGTACCCTATGAAAAATTATTGAGATGATCCAGTCAAAAGGCCATCACAAAATTAATGTCCCGTGACTGAGAGGTACTGATCTTGTCAGGACACCATCCAGAGACCGTTGAAAAATAATTGCACCCCAGATTTCACAAAAAACTTTGTCAAAATTTTTCATCACAACAATGTATAAGTGGCTTTTAATTGGTTCCCTGCCAATTTGCTCACTTTCTGATCCCGGACACTCTATTGCCTCCTACGTTTGTGCAAATTGATTGGCTATTGCCTCTTTTTCACACTCCTTACTTCCTGACTCCCCCTTTCTCTTACTTTTCATGCATACAAATTGACTTATTTTTGTTGAAACTTCTGTTGCACCTCAATTGCCAATTGTATTGACCTATAAAAGTCTCCATACCCTACACTAACATTAAGCCTAACCCCACACTCAACAAGTAACTCCATTAAAATCCACCGCTCAATAAGTATTTCTGCTGTAATGCTCTGGTTCCACAACCTTGGAAGGAACCCAACAGCTTTATGCCACTGTTCATTCACTGGTTCCCACACATACTAGTCTTCAGCCCGCACTGCAAGGTCTAGCTCCTCATCTGCTAGTCTTTGCAATAAATCCTTGCAATATTCCAGTGTGTTTTCTTGAGCACTGCTCTTGAAGAAGTGCTGCAACCTCTTGGTGTGCCTATTAATGTTCCAAAACTCCACTGAAGGCATTGTGATAGTCTTTTGAGCTCTTGACATTGTAGCCTTGTCTGTCAGTGGGATCTCCACTCTGTCAGCAATGGAGGTTGTGGAGGCTGTGGAGGCTGTGGTAGAGAAGTTGCCTTTTTCAGCAAACTCATCTACCTTGCTGGAGTGTAGCTCAACTGGCTGCACTTCCAACTCTTGTGAAAACAGCTGTTTTCTTGTTGGTAATTCATCATGGCTATGATGGGATTCATTCTGTTCCTGGCTTGTGGTGTTAATTGGCAAGAACTGCAGTTTTTTTGCATGCCTCCCTGTCTCAGGCTTGGGTAGATATTTTTCCCTTTACCTTTTTCTTTATCACTGCCAGGTCTTTCACTGCTACTTTGTCTGAGTGCTTCTTGTAAAGAACTACGTTTTCTCCTGGATAAATTCTGCTCTGACGCATCTGTTTTGGCCTGCATGTCCCTTGCTGGCACTCTTCTGGCAACCTGACATTTCTTTTCAGCTTGTTTTGAGCACTCAACCGTAGTTGTGATGGGCTCCTGTAAAAGTGGCTGGTTTTTATCACTGCCAGGTCCTTCACTGCTACATTGACTGAGTGTTTCTTGAGTGGTAGTATGCTTTTTCCTTGATAAATGTTGTGCTGGTGCATCCATGTCTGCCTGCTTGTCCGTAATTGGCACTCTTCCAGCTGCCTGACATCTCTTTGACGCTTGTCTGGAGCTTTTGGCCCTGCTTGTAATGGGCTCTTGAGGAAGCCACTGGTTTTTAGCTATGGCACCCTTGTTCTTCTGCCTTTGATAGTTTCTGCTAATCTTAAGATACTTTCTTAGCATATCAATGCTGGCCCAAAATCTGTTTGCCTGTTTGAATCCAAGATAATGCTCATGGAACAAGTAAAGTGCATTCTGCTTGGCCTTGAGTTCCTGATGGTCCCATGGTATGCCAGCCTTAAGGTGATAGCATGCTAGACTTCTGATGGCCTCTTGTATATTAGCCCACTCTTCATTATTGCACTCAATGGCTTCACAAATCTTCCATGTCTTTTGATTTTTAGGCTTTGGTATAAACACCACATTGTCTCCCTCCCATGCAGTGATAGGTTTTTCTGTGGGCTTTATCTTTGGGCACTGTTGTTGTACTTCAAAGACTGTGCGGTGTTCCTCTGCTGTTACATTGGGAAATGGCTCAATTCTTGGCTGTGACATTGAGCTACTTGAGTTCCTTCTTTGCAGCAGAGATACTGCATTCTCTACCTGGGATATTGATTGCTCTACATGTATTATCCGCTCATCCTGTTTCTGGACTACTTCCAGATTTCTCTGGGCCATTGCATCTATCCTATCAGCCACTGCACCTAATTGCTTCATTAATGCTTTGGTATGAGCTGACAACATACTTGCTAATATGGGTGGTGGTAATGTTATCATGGACACTTGCTGATCTTCAACAGAGGGTACTGTGTTTGCTACATTCTCATCTGCCTGAGAATAACGGTCAGCTTGTGGCTCTGCAGAGGTTCTCAATTGCCTACTTGACTGAGAGTCTGAGGAGTTGGCATTAATACCTTCAATGGGCACACTGTCCACAGGACCTTTTTTGGATGTAGGCCTGCTTGTTGTACTGAATGTCAAAGCAAGCTGTTGTCCAACCATTCTTCTGTTGCTGTCAGTGGTGGGGTTTGGTGGAGTACCAGACAACTTTGCTTTATTTTTGGCAGCATATATATGGAAGTGAGTCAAACCAAAGGGGAAATAGTGTTACATATACATGTGTATGTGGTGCCACAACTTTATTTATAATGCTTACTATGGAGGGTCATCATTGAATCCTACATTCATGTAGGTGCAATGTCTCAAATACAATACTGTCTTAAGTTCACATGAGTATTGACCAAAAAGTGATATAATAGCATTACATTGTTGAAGGTCAAACTGTTTGACCATGAACAAGACTACTTTGACTCAACGCCGTAAGAGATGAGAAAAATAACCATGTGACTATTGTGGCAAGCCTCTCAGCCATGAAGCACTCAGACAGCATAGGAAGTATTACAAGGATCATGGCCAGTGTTTTGCCACCCAAGTCATATTTGAGAATTCATTTGTCACTATTCTACCAACATTATCTTGCCGGCCAGTTGATACTTCTATATTGACACCTGGCTGTCTTTGTCACCTTGTGTAAGCTGAGTCAGGTAAGTTTGTGACACTTTTAGGCTCACCACAGCCTTCTGAATATGGCACGCAGAGTGATAGCTCTGACAAAAAAGGTTCACTGATGGATTTTGAGCCTATCTCCCCTAATAACAGTACCATGTATGAGCCTGTCTAATCCCTATATGCAATGAGACAACACCTGTTGAAACAAACGCCAAGGATACTTTGTGGAGCCAAGTGAGCCCAGTAATCCATTTACTGGTGAATGATATAATGTTGTGGCTAGAGAAGTGGCGTGTTTCCACTAATTTCAGTAATGGGGGCTTTGAGGATTTATTACTACTTCTTGCCAAAATCATACCAGGATGCAACTTACCATGTACATGGTGCAAGTGGACAACCATCATGCAGCTGGCAACATATGATCCAGAGACTGTCCTGATTCCAGCATATGTTAATAGTTGCATGGCATTCACATCCGCAAATGCTACTATTGCAATGTGTCCAAATGTCAGGAATCTACCACCATTGAGGGAAAACATTATTCACACTCCGGATTTATTCTGGTCATGCCCCGTCTGAGGAAGCTGATGCAGTCCGACAAATATTGCAAAGCTATACAGTACTGCACTCAGTATCAATCAAGTGCAAACATATCCAATATATTTGATGGCAAACATTACAAACAGCTAAGAAGCAAGGGCTACTTTGAAGGTATGTATGACCATGCCTTTGCTTTAGCACTTGATGGTTTCCCATTAAACAGGTACTCTACCAGCAAATCTTGCTGGCTACTGATTCTCATTGATCTGAATCTGCCACCCATCTTATGGTATCAGAGCAGTAATCTGATAGTAGTCTCACTGGTATCTGGGCCTAAATCACCATCCAACCTGGATAGCTATCTGTATTCATTGCTGAATGAATTTGGTATGCTTTCCAGTGGGATAACAGTAAATGGCTGTCATGTAAAAGCGCATTTTATTATCTGCATTGGAGATACCCCAGCCATCAGCAAGATACCAAGTTTTTTCAGGAACAATGGATGGTATTGCTGTCAAATGTGTGAGATCCAGGGGATTTACTCCATAACTCACACACATTACTATTGCCCAAACACCAGCACTAAGAACATCATCTTTTCACAGAGAGAACGTACAGAAGTAAGCATGCAATTGCAGCAAAGTTGGCAAGCTATAAGCCATTGGCTGGAATATGGAATCAATTGGAAACCAGAGATACTTAAGATGGAGGGTATCTGTTGGCACAAAAGCTTTCCACTGAGAGCAATGCATTTGCTTTCAACAATATCCCTTTACTGATAACCAAGTTGCACATGGTGCATTTCAAGCAAAATGAGCCCTTTGAGATACCAGAGAGATTTGAAAGAATTGGCAAGATTTTACAGAGTATCTGCTACCCTAAGTACTTCTCACGGGCTCCAATCAATATTCATACGCATATGCAAAAATACAAATGCAAAGACTGGATGAACTGGATATGTACTCATTCAAGTGGTGTTCTCAAGCCATTCCTACCAAGAGTACATTGGAAGCATTGGGAGTCATATGTGGACATTGCAGGAATATTTATCCAGAAGCAGATCACCAATACCAACTTGACGCATCTACAGCTATTGTGTGAGGAGTTTGTGATGGGATTTGAGTGGCTATACTACAAACATAAAGCTGAACACGTAGATCTCTGCCGCTACTGTATCCATTCTCTACTCCATCTTGCACGGTGTGTGGAGAATATCCGGCCTTGCTTCACCTTTTGGGAATTTCCTATGGAGTGGATGTGTGGGGAGATAGGAAGACAAGTCAAGTCACAGGTACTCCCATATCCCAATCTCATCAAGAATATTACCTTCAAGTCTGTCATGGATGTGATGAGCTGGCACATGGAGGACAGCCAGAAAGAGTTGGAAAATACTGAGGACAGATGTGCACATGGAGACACCTATGCCTATGGCATTAAGTAGCTAAGCAGGCCCAATGCGTGGGTAATCAGTTAAGTAATGTAAAGTTGCGTTGGGTGCAACAAGCAACTAATTTTTATCAGGAAAACTCCACCAAGATATGCCAGATTTCTTGTGGTCACAAGCCAACTTCTACACCATTCAATACAGAATTCACACAAACAAAAGCCAGAGCGCACCAATAAGAGAGACTAGAATCCGCAGGGAGAAGGAATATATTGGCTAAATACCAAGAAGTTCTTTGCGGATATTCAGGAGGTATTCATGGCAGAAGTGGCAACAACCAAGCATATGTTTGCAAGATGTACATGCTACCAGCAGTACAAGGTATATGGCAACTTTGCAAGTATCACACTAAAAAGCTGTAAAGTCAAGGTAATAGAAGTATGTCAATTGCAGCAGGTGTGCATGTTTGTAGTGGTTAGTAAGCAGGAGCCCATAGTTTTTTTTGATTTGAACTATATGTGGAATACCCAAGGTAGTAGTGGGTAAGCAAATAAAGAAAAGTGATTCTACAGTGGAATATATGTATTGCACAAGGGGAGGTAGAAAAAGGAAATACCATTTGGTAAATTGGTACAGTAGCATTATACAGAACCAGTGGCAGGCTGTCATACTGCCAAGAAAAAGCCATCAGAGTCTTGCTGTGAGGCCGTCAAAATACCGTCAAGTTTCTTGCCGTATAAGGCAATTGGAAGTCCTGGCCAACTGGATCCACTTAAAATAGCAATAGAGTGCTGAAAGACCACAACAATGCCATGCAAATATTGTCACAGCACCAATCAAAAATTGTCAAGCTTTATCCCTTTATTTGGCTGTGAAATTTGCAAAACACCGTCGTGATCTTGTTATAAGATTGTCAGGAGGGTCACTAATTCCAAGGTGCTGTTATTATGATGGTCTCTAAATGGGATCTTGACGGATGATCTGGATTGGATCCACCCGCGGGACCAAATTATTTTTCATAGGGGTAGTGCTTCAGCTCCTATATAGCTTGCATCAAATGTCAAAATAGGTGGGCATTCAGTTTTTTGATAGTCAAAAGGTCTTAGAACTGGTGGTAATACAAAGGCCTCTTTTAGTATTTTCATGGCTTCTTCTTGTATTTCTCACCAGATAAATAGGGTATTCTTTCTTTGTAGTTGGTAAATAAAAGAAAATCTTGGGATCCAGATCCTAAAGAACCCACAAGCTACCACAAAGCCCCAAGCTTATGTTAGATTTGTGGGGGTAGGCTAGTTGCATATTTTTTGTGTCTTGCAGTCTCCAGGTGAACAACCAAAGGTGTTGCAATTTGTCCAACAATGGATATCTCTGATACATGAAAGCTGCTTTTCTCAGCACTGATGGTGAGTCCAGCATCTTCAATGGCTCCTAATGTGGCATCATTGTCTGAAATACATTCATAGGCAAACTTTCTTACTCTACGCAGAACTTCAATGGTGTCCTGAAACTTTGGTTCTTGATGCCTATTTCATCAACAAAGACAGCAAGTTTTTCAGATATAAACTGGTACAGAACATTTGCCCTGCATTGCTGGAACTGAGCCATAGTGTTTGAAGCCCCTTGGCTAGTCTTGTCATCTTCAACAGTCCAGATGGTGTGTGGAGTGCATACATATCTCTTGATGTCTCATCTAGTGGGATCTGGTCATATCCCAGCTGGAAATCATTTGTTGAGTAGATAGAGTGACCACTAAAGCTCTCAGTAAAGTCATCAACAAATGGAGGTATCACAGCATCTCTGATAATGACAGCATTTGCAGGTTGCATGTCTTGAATGAATTGGGGCTTTCAATTCTTCTTTTTGGTCACAAACCATCTGCCAGCATAAGGTACATGGCAAGGCTCTAGGATACCAGCATCTATTTTCTTCTTAAGTAGATTATGCACATCAGCTTGTAGTCCTCTGGGCAGTAGGTAAGACTTATATGCCAGGTGTGTGTGGCACTGTATAAATCTGGATAGGTTCTTCAGCTGATGTCTTTGAGAGCCCCATCTGCTTGTCATTGTATGAGAAAACCTTATCATACCTTTTCAGGGTTTCTTCAAATGATAAGATCTCTTCTGGTGTTAGGATTCCATCATCAATGATAGGTTGCCTAAGTCTCTTGGGTGTAAGCTGTATAACTCCAGGAGTTTCTTCTGGTGGACTGATGTAATCAGCAGGTCAAGATCCATCAGTCAGAGGTGTAGGTGATGGTCTAATCTTCTGCTCAGCTGTCTTGAATTTTGTTCAAACTATGGCAGTCCACTTCTATATGCTTAATGAGCAGCTCCAAATGTTGGGGTTTACATTGTCAGGCTCCTCATCTTCTTCTGTAACAAAATGCATCTTCTGGAAAGCAGTATGTGTCCTCTTATTGTAGGGTGTTACACCACAGAACATTGACTGTAGTCCTGAGTTTGATCCTTGTATAGTGTACTACACTGACCCATTGTAATAATTGGTAGTTGTAGCCATAGTACTGGTCTCCCATGGTCTGCCTAGCAGAAGGTCAAGGTTTGCCTTCTGGCAGATAAAGAGGGGAAGCCAGACCTTGATTTGTTGTACCTCATTAGGGAACTTGTGCACTACACCATAATGTGGACTAGATCCTGAGTTTGCATCAGTCACGTTCCATCCTATATCTCTATCAACAGGCCGTAGCTCTTTGCTTGTGAGTGTTGTCTGGAAGTCTAGCAGCATAACACAAATCTGTGAGCCACTGTCAATATGGCAGTCAGCAGGGTCATCATATATATATTCTTTTGCCACAGCAGTTGCAACTGAGTAAAAGGTCTTATATTCAGTAATGTTGTCATCCTTTTGGTAGTCTTCATGGCTTGTCTGATTATGTGGGTGTCCATATGTTCAATGGCTTTTTTTCTTATTTGAAGCTGCTCATCAACGGTCCTGATAACAGATGGGGATATACTCATGATTTCTCCAACCAACAAAGTAAGGTTCTGCTTCAGCACCTTCTCATTAATCAGCTGAGGGCTTGAGTAGTTTGCTATCTTTGAGGTCATCTGAAACTGAGGCATTAGATCTTGAGTGGGCAGTATTCCAGGCCTTCTGTCAATGCTAACTTCAGGCCCTTCAAATTGTGGTCCTCTAAGGATGGGTCTGGCAGGTTCTTCAGGAAGGTGTCTTTTGGTAGCAAAGGCATCAACTTTGTATTGTCTGTTGTCAGGGCTGCTTATATTCACTGTATGAGTACCAATAGGGGTATCAACAGCAATTTTCTGGTTGCTAAGTCAGTTCTCTGGAAAAGAGCTCTCATCCCTCCTCTTCTGAAATTGGTGGGGATCCTTCTTCCTACCCTGCCAGCAAGCATTCCATCAGTATCAAGCTTTACAGCTCCTTCTCTTAGTAGCTGACTAAGCTCTGAGCTTTCTCTTCTGGCATGCTGAGTAGAGTCACACCAGATGCAATGTCTGGGCAAAGGTTTTTGGCTCTCAGTAGCTACTTCAGCGGAGCCATTAATCCTGAGGGCTAGATTTGTAGCTGTTCAGCAAGTTGGTCAATTCTGTCTGTAGTGTAGGTCTGATTCTCAGCAACAGCACTCCTTGGTTCTTTGGTTGACTGGTCAGGCACATTTGACTACAAAAGTCTCCTAATGGTGAAAGTCTGCTTTGCCTCAAGGAGAACATGCTTCATTGCTGCAAAGCATAAAGTGCCGGACTTGTCATCCTTGGCTGAATGCAAGTCAACTTTCCTTGCCAAGTCCTGAGGATGCCTTTGTGCACAGTAAAGTGTCATGGTAAATTCAGTTATAGCCTAGGGAGGTAGAAAAAGGAAACACCATTTAGTAAATTGGTATGGCAGCATTATGCAGAACTAACTGTAGGCCACCATACTGCCTCAATAATGCTTTTAGAGTCATGCTGTGAGGCTGTTAATATACTGTCATGTTTTTTACCATATAAGAAAATTGAGTATCCTAGCTAGTTAATCCACTTGAAGTTTGTAGAGTGCTACAAGACAGCAACAATGCCATGCAATTATTGTCACAGCACTAATCAAACCCTGTCAAGTTTTATAGCTTTATTTGGCAGTAAAATCATCAATGTGCTGTTGTGATCCCTTTATAAGATTGTCAAGAGGGTCACTAATTCCAAGCTACTGGTATTATGATGGTTTCCAAGCAAGATCCTAATGGCTGATCCAGACCAGATCCACTTGCGGGACCAAATTATTTTTCATAGGGTAGAGTGTAGCTCAAGTTGCTGCACTTTCAGCTCTTATAGGAATAGCAGTAGTCTTATTGGTAACTGTACTTGGCTATATTGTGTGTCAGCCTGCTCTGGGCTGACATCATTAATTGGCAAGAGCTGCAGATTTCTCTCATACTTCTCTGTTTCTGGTTAAGGTAGACTTTCTTTTCTTTACTTTGCCATTTTCATGGCCAAGTCTTTCACTACTACTTTGACTGAGTGCTTCTTGTATTGTACTACATTTTCACTGTGAAGAATGCTGCACTGATTTTTCCATTTTTGCCTGCTTGTCTAACAAATATTGTGAGTCTATACCCTATAGAACTAAATGTGAGGATCCCATCAGAGGGCTGTCACAAAAGTAAAGTCCTGTGACTAAGAGGTATGGATCCCATCAGGGCAAAATACAAAGACTGTTGAGAAAAAATTGCATCCCAGATTTAACAAAACACTTGGTCAAATTTTTTCTACAAAACTATGTAAAGGTGACTTTTGATTGGTCCTCTGCCAATTTTTGCACTCTCTGATATTGGACACTCAATCACTTTCCATGTTTTTGTCCATTGATTGGATATAGCTTCTTTGTCTGACTCTTTACATCCTTACTCAACCAATTCTTTCACTTTTAATGCATACAATTAGATTTGTTTCTGTTGAAGCTTCAGTTGAGCCTCAATTGCCAGTTGTGTTGACCAATACAAGTCCCAATACCCAACACTATAATAAGCACAAAGCCACACTCAATAAGTAGTTCCATCAAAATCTTCCATGAAATAATTATTTCTGCTGTACCACAATCTTTCCATGACTTTGGCAGGAGCCCTACAGCTTTATGCCATTGCTCATTCTCTGGTCCCATATGCCCTGGTCTTCAGCTGGCCCAGCAAGGTCTAGCACCACATCTGCCACTCTTTGCAAAAAGATCTTGCAATATTCAAGGGCATTTTCTTCTACACTGCTGTTGAAGATGTGATGCAACCTCCTGGTGTGCCTATTAATGGTCCAAAATTTCACTGTAGGCATTGTGATAGTATTTTGAATTCATGACATTGTTGCATTGTCTGCCAGTTGTATCTCCATTCTATCATCAATTGAGGATGTGGAGGGAGTGGAAGACAAGTTGCTTTTCTCTGCAAACCTATCTACCTCACTGGAGTGTAGACCAACTGACTGCACCTCTAACTCTTGAGAAGACAGCTTTGGTCTTGTTGGTAATTCTTCTTGGCTATGATGGGATTCAGGCTGTTCTGAGCAGACAGCTTTAATTGGTGAGAGCTACAGCTTTTTTCTCACAGTTCCCTATCACTGGCTTGGGTAGACTTTTTTGTTGTTACCATTTACCTTGATCACTGCAAAGTCATACACCAATACTTTGACTGGGTGCTTTGTGTATAGTTCTTTGTTTTCTCCTTAATGGATGCCGCACTGGTGTGTTGGCTTTTGCCTGCTTGTCCCATACCAGCACTCTTGTGACAATCTGATGTTTCTTTGCCACTTGTCTAGAACTTTCAGCCCTGCTGGTGATGGGCCACTGAGTAAGCTGTGGGTTCTTATCACTTTCAGGCCCTTCACTGCCATGTTGATTGAGTGTTTCTTATATCAAACTATGTTTTCTCCTTAATATATGCTGCACTGATGCATCTATCTCTGCATGCTTATCCTTTATTGGCATTCTTCTGGCTACCTGACTATTCATTGCCACTCTTTTGGAGCATTCAGTCCTGCTTTTGACAAGTTCTTGACAAAGCTGCTGGTTTTAGCCATTGTGGTTGTGTATAAGTCTAAGGGAGAGATATGTTCAACACTTTATCAGAGTTTTGTGTCTGGGGTGTCCACTGCATGCAATAACCTCTACTAAAACCTTGCTAGGAACTCTTGAGTTTTGTTACTACTCTGATGTGAAGGATCATAAAGCCACAGCTTGTCAAGGGAGAACTATTGAGCTGCAAATGACACCTTAGTTGGTGTATAAACAAAAGTATGTGCATGGTGCATCATCTTCTAGGATAACAATATACTAAAGTTTCCAAAGTCAAAATAATTGAAAACTCCACCAGAGGGGACTGGATCAGAATGGAATAGTGTAAATAGTAACTAAGACAGAAAAGTATCTTTGCCTGTGCAAGAACAAGTTCAAGAAAAAATCAAATATGGTAACAGATATGCACTCTGGGTATTCCTCACTGGAAGTGCCACCATGGTCAGTTGGCTGTCAGCACAGTTACCTGAGAGTATCATGTGGCTAAGGATTGGAAGTTCAGGTTGTAGCAGATAGCTGTGTTTACACTAATTGACAAGTTAGTATACTGATAACATGGATGATGGTATATTGTTAAGGGATTGCCTCCCTTATATACTTATCTCACTGGCTAAGCAATTACTAGTCATGGTATTCCAGTGTTATGATCTACCACCTGAATATTTAAGTTACATCAGCTTTTAGTCAAATCAGTTAGGTATATGTTTAGCCTATCAGTATATTAATGTTATCTATCAAATTAGTAGCATTAGTCAGCAAATGGATGAGCAGATCTTGATCAGACAGGAATAAGTATCAAGTAGGATCTTATTGGGTGATGAAGACGCAATTGAATGAGTAATCAGCCACAACCTATATTAGAAATACAATGAGTCAGCAATTGATTTTGCAAAATGTATTTAAGGAGCTCCTGGAACGTTGATAAAAATCAGTTCAGGTTTTAGTGAATTCATCACTAGCTAAACTCTCTATTCCTCTACAACTCTTATACCCAGACTTGTAACACCAGAAGGTTCTAGAGATCAGTAGAAACCTTAATGACATCAAATGAGCCAGGAATGTTCCAGGAATACGCCAGAAGCTTCTAAGGGGCAGAGCACATTTAGTCAATCACTGATATAGTATTCCAAAGCCTGTGCAACACAGGGATACCACATAATAAATGAAAGCTAGAGGGATGGTGATGCAGGTTGGTCATTTGTGATAGGTGCTGGCATGGGTACCTGCCTATTATTAAAGCACATACATATAGGAGTCTTACATAAAGTGAGGAATAACTTATGCAATAAAATAAGCAGGTGTCATAGTAAACAGGCTTATGGCATAGTACTGTTCAGATAAGACAAATGGGATATAACTAAAATAAAGGTGGTAGAGAAATAGCAAAGTAGAAAAGATGGGAATGAGCACATTTGTCATTGGGTGTCACTATGATCCTGCTTCACCCTGGAACACTTGTTGTTCTGCCTTTGATAGTTTCTGCTATTCTTGCATTACTTCCTTAGCATACCAATGCTGGCCCAAAATGCACATGCGTACTTAGATCCAGGATACTGCTCATGGGACAGGTCAAGTGCACTCTGCTTAGCTTTGAGTTCCTGATGGTCCCATGATGTGCTGGCTTCAAGGTGATGCAGTGCCTGACTTCTGATGGCCTCTTGAATATTAGCCCACCTTTCATCATTGCACTTAATGACCTCATGGTACTTCAATGACTTTTGATTTTTAGGCATGGATGTAAGCACCACAGCTTCTCTCTCCCATGCTGTGACAAGTTTTTCTGTGTGCTTGATCTTTTGGCGCCATTGTTGTGCTTCATGGACTTCTACAGTGTTCCACTATGGAATACTGACCAAGTTCCTTGTTGGGATTTACACAGAATATTTTCACCAAAATAGCTGGTACCTAGAACATTAAGATTCTTCAAGTTGTCCAAACCACCCCAATCTTGCCCACATGTTCTTGTGACCTTTCTTAACCTATAAACATGTTTGCAATACCAAGACCATGTAAAATTATAACTATCACTTTTACATTGAACAAATCATTGAGTGAAAACTGTATAATATACTTGCTCTCCCAAATCACTTTCAATATCTTAAAGACTCTTACAACAGGTTATGAGCCCCAAGCTGTCACTCTCAGCAACATCTAATACTGCTAGTACTGAAATTTCTCTCTCTGCTGAGAAGTTGGATGGATATAACCACCAAATGCAGGAGGTGAAGATGAAGATGCAGCTACAAGAAAGAGGCCTTTGGGATATTATCATGGGAGAAGAATCCCCTGCTAAAAACATGGGTGAGGAAACCTTAAAGTACCAGAGGAAAGAACAAAGTGCCTTCAACTGCATTTGTTGCATTTCCAGGTAAGCTTCCAATGTCCTTCCCATTAAGTTTGCACCTCTATTGGATTGAATCTCAACAGGGCATTCAAACTTCATAAGGATCTCATTGTAGATGAAACTTGCAGCGTCTTGCTCACTGGCTACAAGTACTGCTTTAGCCACTGGCCATTTAGTGGCATGGTCAATGGCTTCTAGGATCCAACAGTTGCATTTCCTGGTAGTTGGCTTTTGTGGTGGTGAATAGGTCCAAGGGAGAGGTATGTCCAACACTTCTCAAGTGCTTTGTGTGTGGGGTGTTCACTGGGTGCAATAACCTCTGGCAAAAGCTTGCTAGGAATACCTGGGTTCTGTCTCTAATCTAATATGATGGGGATTAAAGCCACAAGCTTGTCAAGGGAAAATCATTGAGCTAAAATTCCCAACTTAGTTGGCATCTTAACAAAAGTATGTGCTGGGTTCAGCGCCCTTTGAGATGACAATGTACTAAAGCTTCCAAAGTCAAAACAAATGTAAACTTCACCAGCAGGGACTTGATAAGAATGCAGCTGTGGTCAATAGTCATAAAGACAGAAAGTACCTTTGCCTGTACAAGAACAAACTTGGGAAAGAATCAAATATAATAAAAGATACCTACTCTGAGTATTCCTCACAAGTAGTGCCTCCAAGGTCAGTTGGCTGTCAGTGTGGTTTCTGGGAGTGTCCTGTGGTCTGGGGTTGGAAGTTCAGGTAGCAGCAGGTAGCAGTGTTCACACTAATCAACAAGTTGGTATATTGATTAAAGGGATGATCATTTATTGTTGAGGGATGACCTCCCTTATATACTTTTCTTACTGTTCAAGTGATTACTAATTGTGGTGTTCCAAAAGGTTCTGGATATCAATAGAAATCATAATGACATCAGAATGACTTATGAATGTAGGTGCCAGAAGGTACTAAGAGGCACAGCACATCCAACCAATCAGGAATTAGTACTCTGAGACCTGTGTAACATAGGGATACCATATATGGTATGGAAATGGTAGGGATGGTGACACAGGTTGATCATGTGTCACAGATACTTGACTAATGTAGAAGCACTTACTGCTAGTAATCTTACATAAAGTGGGTGATAACTTATGCAATAAGGTAAGCATATGTGATAGTCAACCAGCTTATGGGATAGTACTGATCAGGTAAGACAAATGGGATAAAACTAAAATAAGGGTAGTAGAGAAATACTGAAGTAGAAAATATAGGAATGAGCACATCTGTCAGTGGGTGTCACTGCAACCCCACTACACCATGTTCCAATGAAGTCAATTTCCCATCTTTCAAATGGTCTTACTGGCTCCAAGGGAAAGAGCTCAGCAATTCTCTGTGGTTGGCCTTTGCTGATTTGGCAATTTGGGCATGTTGTCACTAGCTTCTCAGTTTCTTGTTTCATTCTGGGTCACCATGCTCTGGCTTTCACAAGGCTATAGGTTCCTTCAATTCCAGGATGTCCATATCCATTGGGTAGCTTATGTATTAAATCCAGGCAAGCAACATAACGGCAATAGGTAATAGGGCTCCCATGAACAATATGGTAGAGTGTTTCATCCTGTACCACAAATCTGCTGGCTTTGTCCCATATTATCTTCTTGATCTCTTTGTCCAACTCATTAGGAGTGGCTTGGTCCTCCAAGTACTTAGGTAATAGGCTAGGTCAGTCTGATTCATGCACCAAGTTGAGTTGTGCAACATGTACCAATCTTGATAAGGCATCAGCAACCATGTTGTTTTTCCCAGGGCAGTAGACATTCTCCAAATCAAATTGCTGAATCTATACTATAGCAAGCATCTCCTTCTCATGCACTGGATAGTTCTGTCCAGCAGAGTTCAGGTTCTTGTATTCAAAGGCATCTGGGGGTCCTTTCCCTTGAGTTCTTGACTCAACACTCCACCAATATCATAATCTGAAGCATCTGTTCATAGAATGAACTCTTTTCTGCAGCCAGGTATTCTTAAGCTTGGCAGCTAAGCAAGCTCATCCTTGAGTGTCTGGAAAGCCATCTCACAAGCTATTTCCCACTTGTAGGTATTGTCTTTCTTGAGAATATCAATTAAAGGGGCTGCAATACTTGCAAAGGACTTGGCAACTCTCCAATAATAGGAGACCATTCCAAGGAATGATCTGAGTTCTGATATGCTATGGGGCTGCTTCAGATTCTTGATAACTTCAACCTTCTTAGGGTCTAAAGTCACTCCTGTGCTAGTCACTATGTGTCCCAGATATTCAACATGTTCCTTGGAGAATTCACACTTGGCTAGCTTGCCATATAGTTTGTTATCTCTCAGCTTCTTTAAGACCTTTTCAATGTGCACCACATGATCCTCTTCTGTCTTGCTGCATATCAGTATCATTAGCTTATGTAATACAGCAAGTATTGCAAAACTATACAGTAATGCACCCAGTATGAATCAAGCACAAACATATCCAATATGTTCAATGGCAAACATAACAAACAGCTAAGAAGCAAGGTTACTTTGAAGGTGTGTATGACCATGCCTTTGCCTAGGCACTAGATGAATTTGCATCAAACAGTTGCTCTACCAGCAAGTCCTGCCAGCCACTGATTCTTATTGGCCCAACTCTGTTGCTTGTCTTACAATATTCAAGTAGAAATCTGATGGCAGTCTCACTGGTGTCTGGGCCTAAATCACCATGGAACCTGGGTACCTACCTATATGTATTACTGAATGAATCTGGTATACTCTCCAGTTGGATAACAGTAAATGGCTGGCATGCCAAAGCCCATATTATTATCTGCATTGAAGATACTTCAGCAATCTGCCAGATAGCTGGCTTTTCTGGGCTCAATGGACAGTATTGCTGTCAAATGTGTGAGATCTAGAGGACCTACTCCATAACTCACCCACATTATTATTACCCAAACACCAACACCAGGAACATCATTATCCTACATAGAGAACATACATAAGTCAGCATGTTAATGCAGCAAAGTTGGCAAGCTAGTAGCTGTTGGCTGGAATATGGAATCAATTGTAAACTAGTGATTCTTAATATAGAGAGTATCTGTTGAAGCAAAAGCTTTCCACTAGGAGCAATGCATTTGCTTTTCAACAATATCCCTATACTGATGACCAAGTTTTACATGGAGCATTTCAAGCTAAATGAGCCCTTTGAGATACCAGAGAAATTTGATAGAATTGGCAAGATATTACAGAGTATCTGCTACCCCAAGTGCTTCTCACAGGCTTCAATCAATATTAACACACATATGCAACAATACAAATGCAAAGACTGGAAGAACTGGATATGTTTTTATTCAAGTGGTGTTCTGAAGCCATTCCTAATAAGAGTTCATTGGAAGCATTGGGAGTTATATGTAGACATTGTAGGAATATTTATCCAGAAGCAGATCACCAATGCCTACTTGATGGATCTACAGCTGTTGTGCAAGGAGATTGTGATGGGACTTGAGCGGCAATACTACAAACATAAAGCTGAACATGTAGATCTCTGCTGTTACTGTTTCCATTCTCTACTCCATCTTGCACAGTGAGTGGAGAATATTGGGCCTTGCTTCACCTTTTGGGGGTTTCCTGTGGGGTGAATGTGTGGGGAGATAGGAAGACAAGTCAAGCTTCAGGTGCTACCATATCTCAATCTCATCAAGAGTATTACCTTCAAGTCTGTCATGAATTTGATGAGTTGGCACATGGAGAAGAGCCAGGAAGGGTTGAAAAATACTGAGGACAAATGGGAATATGGAGATACCTAAGCCTATGGCTTTAAGAAGCTAAGCAGCCCCAATATGTGGGTAATCAGTTAAATAATGCAAATTTGGGTTGGGTGCAACAAGCAACCAATTTTTACTAGCATAAGTCTACCGAGGTATGCCGGATTTCTCTTGATATCATGCCAGCATCTACACCATTCAATACAGAATTCACAAAAACAAGAGCCAGAGCGCCCTAATAAGGAGGAACAGAGTCCAGCCGGGAGAAGTAATATATTGGCTAAATGCCAAGAAGTTCTTTGCAGATATTCAAGAGATATTCATGGCAGAAGTAGCAACAACCAAGCATGTGTTTGCAAGATGTATATGTTACCAGTAGTACAAGATATATGGCAACTTTGCAAGTATTGCACTAAACAGCTGTAAAGTTGAGGTGATAGAAGTATGTCAATTGTGGCAGGTGTGCGCTTTTGTAGAGGTTAGCAAACAGGAGGCCAATAGGGGTTATTCTACAGTGGAATATAAGAATTGCACAAGGGGTGGTAGAAAGAAAAATGCCATTTGGTCAATTGGTATGGTAGCAATGTAAAGAACCAGCTGTAGGCCGCCAGGCTGCTGATATAATGCCTTCTGAGACATGGTGTGAGGCTGGTGAAATATTGCCAAGTTTCTTGCCATATGAGACAATTAGATGTCCTAGCCAGTTGGATCCATTTCAATAGTTGTAGAGCACAATAAGACCACAACAATACAATGCAATTGTTGTCATAGCAACAAGCAAATCTGGTCAATTTTTATCACTTTATTTGGTAGTAGAATAGCAAAATGGCGTTGTGATCCTGTCATAAGATTGTTAAGAGGGTCATTGATTCCAAGCTGCTGGTATTGTTATGATCTGCCGCTTGAATATTTAAGGTTGATCAGTTTTTAGTCAAATGTACTAGCTTTTTGTTCAGGTTATCAGTATATCAGTATTATCTATCAAATCAGTAATATTAGTCAGCTAATGAATCAGCAGATCCTTATCAGACAGATATAGATATATTAGGTAGGACCTTATTGGGTGATGATGATGCAATCAAATGAATCATCAGCCACAGCCTACATTAGGAATACAATTAGTCAGCAATTGATCTGGCAAAATGTATATAAGGGGCTGCTGGAATCTCAATAAAGATCAGTTCAAGTTTTAGTGAGTACAATACTTGCTAAACTCCCTATTCCTCTACAACTCTTATACCACGACTTGTAACAGTATTATCACAGTCTCTTAATGGGATCTGTTGCAATTAAAGAAGTGATTTGGATATAAGGAACTTATCAAGAAATAGTGATAATAGTTGAACTGTTGTTTATTCATAAAGAAGCTCAGTATTTATACCTTTGTAGAAGTAATACAGCTGCAACACTAAGTAGGGAGGGTTTCTCAATATTCAGGAGCATTCTGTAACAGTTTCAGGGTTAGTACATAATGTTTGGTAATAGTGCTGATTTGATCCTGACTATAGGGGAATAATCATAAGATAATATATCTGGAGAAAGTGGCAAAGTTAAGGCAGTAAGTGAGTCCTACAGTGACTAAGACTAGTCTAGAATTGTCAAGTAAATTTTGAGCTGCTGAATGATACCAAATAGTCCAATATTTCAACACTCCCCCTCAACTAAATAATTTCTTAATCCCAATTTCTCTCTAAGGATCTCAAACTGTAGCCTAGCTAGTGGTTTTGTCAATATGTCTGCCACCATTTTGTCAGTTGGGCAGTAAACCAGCTCCACTAAGTTATTTTCTACAGCTTCCCTCACAAAGTGATGCTGTATATCAATGTGCTTAGTTCTGGCATGAATAGTAGGATTTCTAGCTAATGAAATACAACTTTGATTTTCCTTGTAAATACATGTTGGTTGACCTGAGTTTAAACCTAAGTCTTTGAATAATTTTTGTAGCCATATAGCCTCCTTAGTTGCTTGACATGCAGCCATATATTTGGCTTCAGTTGTAGATAGTGCCACAGTTGGTTGTTTTTTGCAATTCCAAGTAATAGCTGCACCAGCATAAAGAAATACATAGCCTGTGGTAGAGCATCTGTCAGTCAGATCCCTACCCCAATCTGAATCACTATAGCCATCAAATTTTTGCCTATTAGCTGCTCTAGAGTATACCAGTACCATATTTATGGTACCTTGTAGATATCTGAAAATCTGCTCAACTGCTGCAATTTGATCTGATCCATAATTCTGGATGAATTGACTGACTATTCCAGCTGCTACTGCAATATCTGGATGTGTAGACACCATCAAGTATATTAGGCTACCAATCATTGATTGATAGGGAAAGTTTTGGTCCATATTTGAGCCGTTTGCATCTCTAACTGGCTGAGATTTGCTTAATTTCAGGTTATTGTCCATAGGGGTTGCTGCAGGTTTGGTTGTCCACATAAAGAACTAGCATGATCACACCATTTTTGAGCTGCTTCACATATATACTATGATCTGCAGTGCTACGAGAGAACCCAATTTCCTCTATATATGTGTCAATCTTGTTATACCATGCTCTGGGTGCCTGCTTCAGCCCTTACAACAATTTTCTAAGTTTGCACACTTTATGGGGGCCTTTTGGATTGGTAAAACCTTCTGGTTGCTCCATATATATAGTTTCTTGCAAATCCCCATTTAGAAAGACTGTTTTGACGTCCATTTGGTGTAGATCTAAATTGTGTACAGCTGCCAGGGCTAGAACTGTCCTAATAGAGTTAAACTTGGCAACCGGAGCAAATGTTTCCTCAAAGTCTAGTCCCTGGATCTGGGAATAGCCTTTAGCTACCAATCTAGCCTTGTACTTATCAACAACACCATTTGAGGTTATCTTGATCTTGTGGACCCATCTACATCCTATTGGCTTTCTCCCATTTGGTAAATCTTCCTCATGTTGAAGAACTTTTGTTTCAAATAACGCTTGCTTGATACTGACTTTGCTCTAAAGATCTTCTCTAAGGATTCCCATGCTGCTTTGGCAGTATTTGAGGCATGGATTTGTCCAATGAAGGTGTCTTGCACATTGATGCATATGGCATTGAAGGCCTTTCTCTCCTTCTCTTGAAACTTCTCCACATTTTCTGCTGTTCCTTTGGGCTCAACTTCCGTTCCTGTTACTATGTTCCAAAGCTTTCTTTCCTCAAGGTGGATCTGCATCTTAACTCTCCAAAGTCTGTAGTTCTTCCCATCAAACCTCTCCTTTACAGGGAAGATGTTGGTTTTGCTTTGTTTGCTGGTAGAAGTCATCTTTAGAATAGATTAAGGCAATTGGGGCTCATAACCTGTTGCAAACTAAAAAGTGATTTGGATGTAAGGAACTTATCAAGAAATAGTGATAATAGCTGAACTGTTGTTTATTCATAAAGAAGCTCAGTATTTATACCTTTGTAGAAGTAATACAGCTGCAACACTAAGTAGGGAGGGTTTCTCAATATTCAGGAGCATTCTGTAACAGTTTCAGGGTTTGTACATAATGTTTGGTAATAGTGCTAATTTGATCCTGACTATAGGGGAATAATCATAAGATCATATATCTGGAGAAAGTGGCAAAGTTAAGGCAGTAAGTGAGTCCTACAGTGACTAAGACTATTCTAGAATTGTCAAGTAAATTTTGAGCTGCTGAATGATACCAAATAGTCCAATATTTCAACAGGATCCTGATGGCTGATCTAGATTGGATACACCTGTGATACCAAATTGCTATTCATATGGCTTCAGTACACTGTCATCTCAAAGGGTGCTGAACAAGAAAATACTATTTTAAGATGCCAACTATGTCAGGGTTTAATGCTTTAATAAGCAATGATAACCAACAGAGGAGGTACTCAAGACCCTCTCAAGGCAACAGCAATCTATTTTGCAAGTACCAGCCAAGGAAAGGATGCACATCAGACCAGTGTCGGAACAGAGAGAATCTGCAGAAAAAGCTTGAATATGGAAGTGCTGCAACTACTGAGGATAGACTATTCATATCTGCACTGAATTTGACCACAAACTAGGATTCTCAAACATGGTACATTGACTCTGGAGCAAATGAGCACTTTACACAATTTCAATGACTTTTCCCCAATATCCAGAAGTACCAGTAAAGAAGGTTTTCATTGGGAATAATACAACATTTGATGCAGTTGGAGAAGGAACTATCCTAGTTAGCATTAGAAGTAGTCAATTAAGCAATACGCTTTCCTTCAAAGAAGTACTCTGTTTACTAGAAAAAGCCAAGAACCTACTATCTGTAAGCAAGGCCTCAACTGAAGGACTTAGCTATAGCTTTGAGAATTCTGGAAGCTGTATCACTGATAGAAATGGTACTTGTATTGCTTTGAGTATCAGATGTCAGAATCTCTACAAGTAAGCATATATTCAATCAAATCTGGAAGACATAACAAGTGACATGAGGGTAGAAACATCAATGCTTTGGCACAGATGATCTGGACACCTTATCTTTGGTTATTTGTGCAATATGATCAAAGATTAACTAATTTCTGGAGGAAAAACTGACCTCCCAGCTGATTTGGAGTATTGTGAAGCCTACATATATTGAAAACAAGCCAAACAACTAATCAGGAACTCTGGGCTAATCAAAACAAAGGAAAGTAATATTTAAGTCACCCAGATCTGAGTGGGCATGTGCAAAGTTTACATTAGGTGGGACAAAGTATTCAGTCACATTTATTAATGATTATACTAAATAAATGTGGGTCTACATTGTGGAAGAAATGAAAATGTTCTGTCTAAGCCCAGGGAGCTTAAACGTATGGTAGGGAAAGAAACCAGTGAAAAAATCAAGAAAATATGCACTGACAATGGTGGAGAATATGTCTCATAACTACAACCCCTTCTGCAAAATTCATGTGATGATGCAAGAGACTACTGAATCATACTCTCTCAGTAAACTGGAATGGCAGAAGGTGCAAACAGATCATGATTGATATGGCAAGTATCATGTATTGTAATTAAAAATTATCCTTTGATTTTTGAGTGGATTCTGTCATAATTACATGACATCCCTCACTTTTCATAATCTGGCCATATCAAGTCAGTGAAGAAATCCCAGTTCCTTCTAGAAAATCTATTACATTCATTCAGCTTATGGAAAGCTCCAAATCTATGGTATAAATGGGAGCATTCTATGGAAGCTTCCCATTGAGATTTAAATAGTTTAAAACCATATATGGTAATTACACGTCACATGACCTAGTCATGCTGACCTTTGGCATATCCCCTTGTGTTATTCTCATCTGATCTTTAGTGTATTGCAATCTTGGCACATTTACTGTGACTTACCCCAGAATCACATTAGTATTAGCAAATATCTTTTGGCATTCACATTGCCTGAAGAGTTATATAGTCCTATTCCCTCCTATGTATTCCTCAGTCAGATCAATACAAATCTTGAATAAACAGCCTTACCTTGGAATCCACCTTGTCTTATTGATGAGGCAGATTATGAATATAGACCAAGTGCAGAACAACTAAGAATATTTGGGTATACAGCATATGTCAAGAATCTGCCCAGTAGTCAGTCAAAGTTCAAGCCAAAAAGTGTAAGTCCATATCCCTTGGCTACTGCAATGAGAGCAATGCATACAGACTCTACAATGCTAATGCAAAGAAGTTGATCAAGTCCAGGGGTGTACTGTCTGATGAGAAATTCAGGATTTTCACAAATAATGACAGCAGATGATGTAAAGTTTAATCTCAAGACTTACAAAGCTGAAAGACACTAAGCAAAACTTGTGGCCCAATGATACTGTCAAACAAAAGGACTTGACCATACTGGGACCTGAGCACTATTAGTAAAGCTTAGTTCAGTCAGAATGATA
Source organism: Basidiobolus meristosporus CBS 931.73 (assembly GCA_002104905.1). Classification (NCBI taxonomy): domain Eukaryota; kingdom Fungi; phylum Basidiobolomycota; class Basidiobolomycetes; order Basidiobolales; family Basidiobolaceae; genus Basidiobolus; species Basidiobolus meristosporus. The sequence goes on from MCFE01000075.1 coordinate 96,953, forward strand.
CTGCCTATTGCAGCCAGATATATGTGTTTCATATATCTAATGGGTTTACAATCTGTAGTTTAAAAGGGGGACTTGATAAGTATATGTATGTGGACACACCTAATGGACTTGCTGACAAAAAATGTCCCACTGAGTCTGCGTGCTTAAAAAACTGCTACTTAGACAGTCACCAAGAGCCTGGAGTTGCAAGATAGATTCTTATTTGGAATCTTCAACTTCCAAAAGGAGTACTGCTATCTATGGTAAATACTATAAGCCAGATAGAGTAAATCCAGTACTTTTAGCTTTATATGTGGATAATCTTATTATAACCATTGGGATCATGTCATGAGTCAATTATAAAGCTAGCAGCTTAGAATTATTCACGCTTGACACAATCTTATTACAATATTATCTCAGCATTTGCGGATTTCTCTGCCAAATGAATTTACAAACTTGATGGTGTTTGAGTGGTCTTTTGACAAAACTTACATAGCTTTATATTGGTCTTGATGCAATCTGTCTTCATTTCAGCAGGCCTTACAAGTCATTGCATCCAATTGCCTCATATGGCAGGAAACTGATGGTGTTCTGACAGTCTCATTGCAAGCCTTGGCTGGCATTACAAAGGCAATATGGTGGCCTACAGCTAGGTCTATATAATCTTACCATGCAAATTTACAAAATTGTATTTTCTTTTCTACCTCCCCTGGTGCAGTCCATATTAGTAGTGTAGCTTTGGTGAGAGCCCTACATCTTTATGCTAATGTTCATTCACTGGATCCCATACGTCCAGGCCTTCAGCTGGCACTGCAAGGTCTAGCTCCTCATCTGCCAGTATTTGCCATAAGTCCTTGCAATATTCAAGTGCATTTTCATGAGCACTGCTCTTGAAGAAGTGTTGCAACTTCTTGTTGTGCCTATTAATGTTTCAAAATTCCACCAAAGACATTGTGATGCCTTTTGAGTTCTTGCCATTGCTACTATGTCTGTCACTGGGATCTTCATTCTGTCAGCAATGCGCAAATTTCCTTGATCACTGCCAAGTCTGTCAGTGCTTCTTTGTCTGTGTGCTTCTTGCTCTGAACTACACTTTCATCTTGATAAATACTGCACTGATGCCTCTATTTTGGCCTGCTTGTCCCTTGCTGGTGCACTGCAGACAACCTGATGCTTCTTTCCTACTTGTCTCAATCTCTGAGCTTATGCTGTGACAGGCTCTTGAGGTAGCCACTTGTCCCAGTCACTTCCAGGTCCTTCACTGGTACTTGGAGTTAGCGCTTCTTGTGTAGAACTATGCTTTTTCCTGTGTACATATTGTGCTGGTGTATTTGTGTCTGCCTGCTTTTCCCTCATTGGCACTCTTCCAGCTACTTAATACCTCTTTGACACTTGTTTGGACCTTTTGGCAATGCTTGTAATGGGCTATTGAGGAAGCCACTGGTGTATAGTCATTGCACCCTTGTTCTTCTGCCATTGATAGTTTCTGCTACGCTTCAGATACTTTCTTAGTGTACCAAAGCTTGCCCCAAATTCATTTTCTTGTCTAAATCCAGATAATGCTCATGGAACAAGTCAACTATATTCCGCTTAGCCTTGAGTTCCTGATGGTCCCATAATATGCTGGCCTTAAGGTGTTGGCATGCGGGACTTCAAACAGCCATTTGAAAATTAGCCCACTCTTCATCATTGCGCTCAATGGCTACATGGATTTTTGAGGTCTTTTGATTGATAGGCTTTGGCAAAAATATTACATGTACTCCCTCCCATGCTGGGATAGGTTTTTCTGTGGACTTTATCCTTACACACTGTTCCTGTGCTTCAAAGACAGTAACTTGCTCCTCTGCTGTTAAATTGGCAAATGGCGTAATTCTTGGTTGTGACATTGAGCTACTTGAGTTCCTTCTTTGCAGCAATGGTACTGCTTTCTGTACCTGAGATCTTGGTTGCTCAACACCCTTTATCTGCTCCTCCTGTTTCTAGACTATTTCCTGATTTCTCTTGGCCATTGCATGTATCTTTCCAGCCACTGCACCTAATTGCCTAATTAATGCATTGGTATGAGCTGACAGCATACTTGCTAATACAGTTGGTGTTGATGTTATGATGACCACTTGATGGTCTCCAACTGAAGGTATTGCTTTTACTACATTCTCATCTGCCTCAGCAATTTGGTCAGCTTGCAGCTCTGTAGAGATTCCCAATTGTCTACTTGACTGAGAGCCTTAGGAGTCTGCATTATTTCCCCTCAGTGGGCACACTGTCCACATAGCTTTTTTTGCTTGAAGCTCCACTTGCTGCACTGAATGTCAAAGCAAGCTATTGTCCAACTGTTCTTCTACAGCTGTCAGTGGTGGGGTTTGGTTGGGAACCAGAAAACTTTGATTTATCATTTAGCAGCATATATAGGGAAGTGAGTCAAACCAAAGGGGAAATGGTGTTGCATATACTTGTATATATTGTGCCTCAACTTTATTTATAATGCTTATTATGGTAGGTCATCATTGAATATGACATTCTTATAGGATGCAATATCTCAAATACAAGACTGTCTTAATCTCACATGAGTATTGATAAAAAATGATTTAATGCCATTACATTGTTGAGTGTGAATCTGTTTGCCCCATAGACAAGACCACATTGATTCTACACCATAAGAGAAGAGAAAAAGACCATTTGGCTATTGCAGCAAGCCTCTCAACCATGAGGTATGCAGACAGCCTAGGTAGCATTACAAGGATCATGACCAGTATTTTGCCACACAAGTTATATTTGACCATTCACTAGTCACTACTATACTAGCAATATATTGCTGGCCACTTGATACTTCTATAATGGCATCTGGCTTTACTTGGCACCTGCGTAAACTTAGTCAGGCAAGTTTGTGACACCCTTAGGCTCATCCCAGCCTTCTGATTACAGCATGCAGAGTGATAGCTCTGAAGAAGCAGGCTCACTAATGGATGGGGTGCCTATCTTCCCTAATAACAGTACCATGCAAGAGCCTGGCCAAATTCCATAATGTAACAAGCCAAAACCCATCAAAAAATGCCAAGGATACTTTACAGGGTAAAGTGAGCCTAGTAATCCATCTACTGGTGAATGATGTGATGTTGTGGCTAGAGAAGTGTCTTGTTTTCACTAACATCAGTAATGGGGGCTTTGAGGATTTACTACTACTTCTTGCCACCATTAACCCAGGATGCAACTTCCCCTGTACATGGTATAAATGGAAAACTGTCATACAGTTGGCAATGTATGATGCAGAGATTGTTCTGATACCAGCATGTATGAGCAGTTGCATGGTATTCACATCAGAAAATGCTATCATTGCAAGGTGACCAACTTGTCAGGAATCCACCACCTTTAGGGAAAAGATTGTTCACACTCCAGATATATTCTGGTAATACCCTGTCTAAAGAAGTTCACGCAGTCCAACAAGTAATGTGAAGTTATAAAGTACCATGCCCAGTGTCAATCAAGCAAAAACATATCTGATGTACTTGATGGCAAACATTACAAACAGCTAAGAAGCAAGGACTACTTTGAAGGTATGTATGACCATGCCTTTACCTTGGCACTGGATGGATTTGCATCAAACAATCACTCTACCAGCAAAACCTGCTGGTTTCTAATTCTCATTAATGTGAATCTGCTGCCTATCTTGTGGTATCAGAGCAGAATCTGGTGGTAGTCTCACTGTTATCAAGGCCCAAATAACCATCCAACCTGGATAGCTACCTGTATCCATTGCTGGATGAATTTTCTATGCTTTCCAGTATGATACCAGTAAATGGCCAACATGTAAAAGCAAACAATGATACCCTGGCCATCAGCAAGATTGCTGGCTTTTCTGGGCCCCATAGATAGTATGGCTGTCAAATTTGTGAGATACAAGGGACTATGCCGTAACTGACAAACATTACTATCAACCAAACACCAACATTAGGAGCTGCTGTAGAAACTTGTAATTTCACTTAGATATTTACCTAACTTTGTCACTTAGATCATTACCTCTAAACTCTAGAGAATACCAAACATTATCCTTATTGGGATTTACTTAAAATATTTTCACCAAAATATCAGGTCCCAGATCATGAAAGTTCTCAAAGTTGTTCTAACAGCCCCAAACTTTGGCACATGTGCTTGGGACCTTCCTAAACATATTCTTTGTTCTTGTTAAACCAAAACCATGTAAAAGTATAATTATCACTATTGCATTCAATAAATCAATAAGCAAAAACCACATAATCTACTTGTTCTCTCAATCACTTTCAATATCTCTGACACGCTTACACAGGTTATGAGCCTCAAGCTGTTACTCTCTGCATTGTTGACTCCTGCCATTACTTGAATTTCTCCCTCTGCTGAAAAGTTGGATGGATAACTGCCAAGTGTGGAAGGTGAAGATGAAGATGCTGCTACAAGAAAGAGGTAATGGGGATACTGTCATGGGAGAAGAATGCCCTTCTAGACATGTAGGAAAGGAATCCATAAAGTTCCACAAGAAAGAACAAAGTGTCTTTAGCTATATTTGCCACAATGTTCAAGACAAATTGCTTACTCAATACTCAAGTGCAAAAACAGCAACAAATACCTGAAAGGCATTAGAGGATACCTACTTGTCATGTTCAGCTGCCAAGAGAATTTACTTTAAATGAAGATTTTTTACTACAAAAATGTTTTTGGGAGAAGAAATTGGAAATCTAATTAACAGAATTACCCTGCTGGTAGGTGAGCTGAAATCTGTTGGCATACCAACTACTGATGAGAATGTGACAATAGCCATCCTGAATAGTCTGACAGAAAAGTCTCAGGCCCTTTTAGCAGCCCTACAGTCAAGAACTGAAGATTTAACCTTATATTTTTATATGGAGGTCTCCTGGATAAGGAATTAAGAAAATCAAATGCTAATAAGCACAAAGAAGAAAGTGCTTCAAAAGTCAATGATAACAAGCAATGAAGATACCCCAGACCATTTGAAGGCAATAGCAGCCTGTTTTGCAACTACTGCAAAAAAAAGGGACACACATCAGACCAGTGCTTCAAAAAGAAAGATGCTCAGCAGAAAAAGCCTGAATATGGGAAAGCAGCACCAGTTGAATAGACTACTCATATCTGCACTAAGTATGACCATGAACAAGGATTCTCAGATGAGTTATATTGACTCTGGAGCATCTCAATACTTTACACACTAAAAAGAACTTTTTACCCAATATCAGGAAGTTCCTATAAAGAAGGTTTTCATTGGTGACAATATTGCACATGATGCAGTGGGAGAAGGAACTATCCAACTGAGCATTGGAAGCAGGGAAGGATACCATACACTGACCTTTTATGAAGAACTATAGGTGTCAGAAATATCCAAGAACCTACTATTTGTAAGCAAGGCCACAGTGGAACAACTTGGTGTCTGCTTAGACAGTTCAGGATGCAGGATCACTGATCAAAATGGTGTTTATATTGCTTTGGGTATCAAAGGTCAGTATCTGTATAAGTTGACTTATATTCCATCATATCTGAAACCCAATATCAGTAAATTAAAGCAAGAAATACCAATACTTTGGCACAGGAGATTTGGACACATCTATTTTGATTATTTACACAAAATGTTCAAAGATTAGCTAATTTCTGGAGTAAAGGTTGATCCCCCAGCTGATTTAAAGCACTGTAAAGACTGCATTTATGGAAAGCAAGCCTGACAATCACTCAAGAGCTCTGGGCTAATCCACACTAAAAAAACTAGTTCTATTTCACTAATATCAGTGTGAACCTATACAAAAATTATCCTTAGGTAGGATGCACTATTTAGTCACTATCATTGATGAATGTACAAAATACAGGTGGGCCTACTGCATGGAGAGAAAGGAAGTAGCACTGTCTAAGCTCAGGGAGCTTAAAGCCATGGTGCATAGTGAAGCTGGTGAAAAAATCAATAAAATACCCTCTGACCATGGTGGTGAATACTCCTCAAAACTCTTTGTCCACACCTGCAAAATTGATGGGATCAAGCAAGAGACTTCTGTACCATACCCCTCACAGCAAAATGGAGTAGCAGAGCCTGCACTCTAGTAGCAAATGTCTGGAGATTGAAATAGGCACAAGGTAGCCCATATTACTATATCAATGAGGGTACAAACTTAGCCTATGCCTATTCAGTCCATATTGATGAACCCCAGACTGTAAAAGAGGCCCTAAATAGCTGTCAGACAGAGTTTGGGAGACTTGCAGTGACTGAGGAATATTAGGCTTTGAGGGAAAATCAAACTGGGGACTGAGTCAAATTACCAATCAACCAAAAATCAATTGGATGCATTTGGGTATTTAAGACAAAATACAAAGCTAATGGTACAATTGAAAGATGCAAAGCACAACTAGTTGGCAAAGGATACTCTCAAACAAAAGGACTTGACTATACTGAGACCTTTGCACCAGTAGCCAAGTTTAATTCCATCAGATTAATATTGGCAATTGCAGCCAAATATAAGTTTTTTATACATTAAATGGATGTAAAAGCTGCATTTCTGTATGTAGAACTGAATGAGTACATGTATATGAATCAGTATGATAGGTTTGTTGACCAAGATAATCCCCATTTGCTCTGCAAGATTTAAAAATCTCTATATTGACTCAAACAATGACCAAGAGCCTGGAATTGCAAAATAGATTCTTATTTGGAATCTGTGAGTTTCAAATGTAGTGATGCTGACTATGGTTTATACTATAACCCAGATAGAGGAAATCCTGTGCTATTAGCTTTGTATATGTATGAGTCTATTATAGCCGCCAATAACCACTAACATTGGAAGACACTAAGTCCAGCCTATCTAAAGAGCACAAGACGTCCAATCCAGCAGAGCTCAGTTACTACTTATGGATAAAGTTCTCCATAGACAAAGTACCCAGACCATCACCCTAAGCCAGTCCAAGTCTATTCAAGATATATTAAAGAAGTACTAACCAGAAGACTCTTAACCAGCAGCTACCCCAATTGAGGCAAACTTTGACTTGGTCAAGATTCAACCAAATCAAGAGAGCTTGGTGCCATCTGAAAGCCCTGACTTTTCTTATCAGTTTATATTGGCATTCTGATGTATGTTATGTTTGGGAAATGTCCAGATATTTCATATTTGGTGGGAGTTGTCAGCCAATATGACCTGAACTATAAATCTAATCATATTGCATCAGTTGAGCAGATTTCAGATGCCTAAAAGAAACTGCTGATATCTGCTTACAATACACTGATAAAGATTCAGAACAGGATCTTGTGGAATACTCTGATGCTGATTGGGGTCAATATTTTTAGGACCAAAGATCCACCACAGGATACACCATTCTTAACTGTAAAGGAGTAATATCATGGAATTCAAGAAAGCAACCAACTGTAGCACTTTCCTCCACAGAGGCAGAGTATATGGCAGCCTGTGAAGCTACAAAGGAAGCAATATGATGAAGTAAACTGTTTAAAAATTTAGGTTTAAGCCAAAAAATGCCTATTACTTTGTTTCAAGATAATCTGGGATGTATACAATTAGGTAGAAATCCTACTTTTCATGCTAGAACTAAGCACTCAGATATTAGACGGCATTTCATACATGAAGCTATAAAGAATAGCTTAGTTAACTAAGCTTACTCTTCTACAGATGAAATGATTGCAGATATACTTACCAAATCATTAGCTAGAGATAAGTTTGATTATCTAAGTCAAAATTAGGACTAGTCAGTCTGAACATTGATTTGAGTAGGAGTGTAGCAAAAATTTGTAGTTCCACCTAGTTATTGACCTGACTTAGTCACTTAGATTATTACCTTCAGATATCAGGGAATAATGACCAAAATCCTTGCTGGGATTTACTTCAAATATTTTCACCAAAGTATTAGATACTCATAACATGGAAATTCTCAAAGTTGATCAAGCAGCCCCAAACTTTGCACACATGCTCTTGGGACCTTCCTAAACCTATTCTATGTGTTTGCTATGCAAGACCATGTAAAAGTATAAATACTACTTTTACGCATAATAAATCATTAAGTGAAGCCCACATGTATGTGGGGAACTTCAAGCTAAATGATCCTGTTCAGATATTGCCAAAATATGAAAGAATTGGCAAGATACCACCAGATACCTGTTGTAAGAGTCTTGGACATATTGAAAGTGGCATGGGAGGACAAGTAGATTATGTGGTTTTTACTTGATGATTTATTGAATGTAAAAGTGGTATTTATACTTTTACATGGTCTTACATAGCAAGCACATAGAATAGGTTTAGGAAGGTCCCAAGAGCATGTGTGCAAAGTTTGGGGCTACTTGAACAACTTTGAGAATTTCCATGTTATGAGTATCTGACACTTTGGTGAAAATTTTCTAAGTAAATCCCAGCAAGGATTTTGGTCATCATTCCCTGAGATCTGAAGGTAATGATCTTATTGACCAAGCTAGTTGAGTGATAAGGTGGAATTACCAATTGATATAACAGTATCCACTACCCTAAGTACTACTCAAAGGCTCCAATCAATATTCATATGCATATGCAACAATATAAGTTCAAGGACTGGATGAATTAGATATGTATTTGCTCAAGTGGCTATTGAGGCCATTACTACCAAGAGTACATTGGACTCATTGGGAGTCATATGTGGACATTGTAGGAATATTTGTCCACAAGCAGATCACCAATGCCAACTTGACGCATCTATAGCTTTTGTGGAACAAGTTTTTGATGGGATTTGAGCAGTTGTACTACAAATATAAAGCTGAATGCTTAGATTTCTGACACTACTGTATCCATTTCCTACCCTATCTTACTTGGTGTTTTAAGATTACTGGACCATGCTTACCTTTTGGGAGTTTCCTATGGAGTGGATGTGTGGGGAGATAGGAAGACAAGTCAAGTAACAGATACTACCATATCCCAGTCTCATCAAGAATATTACTTTCAAGTCTGTCATGAATGTACTGAGTTTGCACATGGAGGACAGCTAGGAAGAGTTGGAAAATGCTGAGGACAGATGTGCACATGGAGACACCTATGGTTATGGCTTTAAGAAGCTAAGCAGCCCCAATATATGGGTAATCAGTTAAGTAATGCAATGTTGGGCTTGGTGAAACAAGCAACTAGTTTTTATTAGGATAACTCTACCAAAGTTTGCAAGGTTTCTCTTGGTTACAAGCTAATTTCCACACCACTCAGTATGAAATTCTTACAAACAAGAGCCAGAGCACACCTATAAGGGGGATTAGACTCCAGCAAGGAGTAGGACTATAATGGCTAAATACCAAAAAGCTGTTTGCAGATATTCAGGAGATAATCATTGTTGTAAAAATTGTAATCCACCTAATTATTCACTTAACTTTGTCACTTAAATTGTTACTTTCATATCCTAAGGAATACTGACCAAAATCCTTGTAGGGATTCACTCAGAATATTTTGACCAAAATAGCTGGTACTCAAAACATGAAAATTCTCAAAGTTGTTCAAGCAACTCCAAACTTTGCGCATGTGCTCTTGAGACCTTCCTAATCCTATTCTATAGACTTGTTCCATTGTACTGTGCCAGGGCGCACAGCGCAATCCGCGGTTGAAAAGAATGATTTGGCGCAATATTGTAGCTACCAGAAGGCAGGATTGTTCTTGGACAATTCTGCACTATGTGAGACAATCTTGCACACTATGGCACAATCTGACACAATGAGGTTGGCACGGATGATTGCGCCAACTTGTAATGTTTGCATCATGTGCGCAATTGGATACCGCTATAATGGCAGGTAAAATCCGGTATTTGGATATGTTTCTTTAATGTAAAGGGAAATAAATGTGTATCACACTATAAACTACACTGATACTTACCATTTTGGTTACCTTCACTCCAATTGGACGGTATCTCAGTAGTTAGTTGGTCCAAAAGTATCCTGAAGCAGGCAGCCCCCAATTGGCTCATTGACTACTGAAAAAGCTACCTGATTTGCCATCAAATATCCCATTCTGCCCATTGAGCAAGTAAATCCCTGATCCTAGTGATTGGACAAGGTGTCATACCTAGCATGCAAGCAATTGTGTAGGTGCAAAACAGATCCAATGGCTGCACTGGTATTACAGATGACGTATATATATGCAGGGTGTTTATTTATAGGGGTTCTGTCTCAAATGTGAGTCAACCTTGATATTACTTATATCAAAAATTTGATGATCACTGATTTGCAATGGCTTGATTTGGATTGCAAAAAAAAAGGGTTGTCAGGATCATTACAAATGTGAGCAATTCAAAGCAATCGCATCATCTTCTCCTGGTTTTTTTTCTCACAGGGATTACTACTGAAGCATTTGGTAGTGACTCACTTTACACACCTGTACTACTTCCTGGCTGACTATCATCTTGGCTACTTGTGTATTTGTAGTCAGTATTTTGCCTCCTAGTTGATGAGTGCGATGCTGCAGCTTGGCCGTGCTGAATTGCTCCAACTGAACCAACTGAACCGGCTTGTAGTGCCATGCGCTGATGCGTTCTTTTACTTGCTAAGGGCTCCAGTGGTTGAGGCACTTCACATTGGTCATCATCAGTCAGTTCACCAGAAGTAACTCGCTGATGGTCAGGCAAAACGGCACGTGCAGGCGCACCTTGACACGTTGAGATGGCCCTTGGCTGAGTTCAATGTGATGCCGCATGTTGACGTGACTCGGTCCACTCCAATGGACTTGTGTCTAAATGAGCAGTTTGGCAAGTTCTTGTAGTTTTGCTCTGAAGCGCGCACGTTGACTCAATGCAGGGCGTTCTGGTAAAGGGTGTTGGCGTGGTCTGGACTAACGTGCGCCAGCGCACTGTGGTTGCAAGAGATGGTAGGGAATCCAGCAAGGCGTGCTGGCGCAATCTTGATGATGTTGCTTGCGGTCTGTATTCTTCCTCCTGAAGCTCACCATCTGATTCCTCAAGGTATTCACTTACCCTCTGTCTGATACTTTGGAGCTGTTGCCTGGATGAGTCCTGTGTATATTGCTCTCAGAAGCCAATTAGCTCTACTAATATATCACGTAGTACATTAGTCATTTGAGGCAAAACTCATTCAAAATCTCTTTGGTTCCCAAAGTTGAGGCACAAACGGACATGTCCGGCCCGTACTGTGCAAATTGCGCGCAAAATTGTTCCCGTGCAGCTTCTGCTTCAAATCCCCTCACTCTCAGCTCATTCTTGATTTCAATACTTGTCTTATTATATGTCTTTTTACATACATTGGCTGGCATCTTGATGTAGAACTCATGCCACAGCTTTCTGCTCAAATTCTTCCATCTTTGTTGACTCTCTGAGGTATCTAGTTCTGCTAGATTAATCAGTAGTGCCCAAATATCTGTATGAAGGCTCATCATAGACACTTGGGCCATACTAAAATCATTTGGCAAGAACTTGAACGGATCCAACATTGACTTCTCTGGTCCAGACCATGCTTGTGAGCTGGGGGATGGGTTTTGTCTAGGTTGTACTAAAGATGAGTTGAGGCTTGGTATGGGGACCATAGCAACATATTTGGATACTTATACAGCAGTATATTGGCATCAACCTGGTCTTATATGAACCATATATCAAAACTAATGTGATTGTTGAGTTTTCCATATATTATGCATGATGCATCTTGGATTGCATTGACACAGATCCAATCACATCAATTGCAGATTTCCTATTTGATTATAGACCTATGATTAAAGCATCAATAAAAGTACCAAGGCATTGTTTGCTGATGATTTTTGCAACATAATGATGGGATACATGGCAATTGATGGAGATTTAACCATAATGTATTAAAAATCAGATAAATAATGCAGATTGCGCCAAATTGATTCAAACCGCCTCCATACAATCATCCATCAATTTTAATATGACTTACTCATCTGGATGGTCTTTTCTCATCAATCCCATCACTACCACTGGATTTCCTTTTGACACACTAGAGGAGATCTATTCCAAGTACTGTGGACCATCCACCCCAATCTACTCAAGGAGCTCCCTTGTTAAGCTTCTCTGCTATTACAAGAACTATTGCCCTACAAGGTTTCATCCCACCACCCATGGCAACAAAAGTCCTAGAAGCTTTCATTCCCAGCTGACAGCAATGGAGAACCACCTTGCAGAGGGTATGAATGACTTAAAGCAAGCTTGGAATACTAGGTTCAGAAGCTCCAATAGACTTCCATATCCCAGAGTGTTCAGCAACAGGTTCCATATCAGGAGTATTTTGGATACCTTCCCAGTGAGGATTAACAGACCTTCTAGAGGGCAGAGCCACTTTTATTCTGGCAAGTACAAGGCACACTGTGTGAAGTTTCAAGCACTGTCTGACATTGAGGGTAACATCATCTGGTTTAGTGGGCCATTTGCTGGAAGTAGGCATGACAAAGCACTCTGGGTAGAGAATCATCCTGAATTCAGTAGTGGGGAGAAATGTATGGCAGACTTAGCCTATATAGGAGAGGATTGTCAGAGATTAGGATGTATTACAGCTTATAGGAAGCCAAGGAATGGTGTGCTTAGCTGGAAGCAGAAGCTCTACAATGAGATATTTAATCATTTCAGAGTAAGGGTAGAGCACACATTTGGATATCTGAAGAGATTCAGCATACTGGCAGGTAAATACAGAGGAAAGTCATATATAGGAGAAAACAGCAGAATAGGTAAAATAGTTAAGATACTTATTAATGCACAGTATGTCCATACAAGAAGGCATCCACTGAGAGAAATGTGTCTGGAGCATTATGAAGAGTAAATAAAGCAAGGAAAGCACTATTCTGAGCAACATAAGTAAGATTGAGTAAAATTACCAGTAACTGTATCATACCACAGGCATCATGGTAGAAATTATAGTGCCAGATAATGCCGTAGAGTGCCAGATCAATCCGGCACCATAAACAGGCTGGCACTATGTGGCACTATCCAATGGAGCAAGTCTTATATGTTTTTTATTCCAGACCATGTAAAAGTATATATACTACTTTTACATTTAATAAATCATTGAGTGAAACCACATAATCTTCATGTCCTCCCAAATCACTTCCAATATCTCCAAGGCTCTTACAACATTTATGTAAGAAGTGGTGGCAACCAAGCATATGCTTGCAAGATGCATATGTTACCATAAATACAAGGTATATGGCAGCTTTGCAAATAGCTCACTAAAAGGCTGTAGAGTTGAGGTGATAGGAGTATGTCATTTGCTGCAGGTGTGCATCTTGTAGAGGTTAGTAAGCAGGAGGCCATAGTATTTTTAATTCAAGCTATATGTGGAATACCCACGGTATTGGTGGGTAAGCAAATTAAGTGGGGCAATTCTACAGTGGAATATATGAATTACACTAGTGGAGGTTGAAAAAGGAAATACCATTTGGTAAACAGGTGTGGTAGTACTATAGAGAACTAGCTGTGTGCTGATATACTACGGTAACAATGGCATGAGAGGCTTGCAACGAGGCTGTCCAAACACTGTCAAGTAATTTGCCATATAAGGTATTTAGATGTACTGTCCAGTTAAATCTACTCAAATGGTTGTAGAGTGCACTAAGTCCGCAACAATGCCATGCCACCCTTGGCAAAATACTGCTCAAACACCATTATGCTTTTAATGTTATTTGGCTGTAAAATAGCCAAAGGCAGTTGTAATCCTGTCATATTATCATGTAGATAGTCATTAATTCCAAGCTGCTGATATTATTGCAGTCTCCTAATAGGATTTTGATGGCTGAACCAGATTGGATCCATCCATATGACCAAATTATTTTTCATTGTGCAATATATGTTGCATCCCAGATTGATTTTGTCTTAAAGTAAGAGTGAAACCTCAAAGACCCTGTTACAGATATTAGTGAAATATCACCACTTCTCTAGTATCAACATCACATCATTTACCTGTAGATGAGTTACTACGCTCACTTGGCCCCATAAAGTACCCTTGGTATTTCTTTCATTTGTGCTGTGCAATTGCATATTGGGATTTTGCTGTGCTCATGCAGGGCACTGCTGTTAGGGGAGATAGACTCAAAATCCATCAATGAACCTTCTTCCTTAGAACTCTCACTCTGTGTGCCATATTCAGAAGACTGAGGTGAGCCTAAAGGTATTGCAAACTACCTGACTCTGTGTGCACAAGGTGACAAGTGTTGCTATGTGCCTTTATAGAGGCATTGCTATGAGTAGATTCAAGGCAGGAGAGGAGAGCTAGGCAAGGCAGGACCAGGAAAGGACTTAGGTGTGGATCAACAAGGCAAGGTGTGTTTCCAAGGCAAGGCTTTTTATTCAGGACCTGTGTTTATTATACTGAGGAATACATAAGGAGGGATAGGACTATATATACTCTTTGGCAATATGGATGCTGAGAGATACTGGCTAATACTGATGGGGTTCTGGGGCAAGGCACAGTATTGTGCCAAGATAGAATATACTAAAAAACAGACTGGAATATCACATGAGGAGATGTCAGGGTCAGCTGATCATGTGACTAGCTCATGTGACATATAGTTACCATATATGGCATGGGACTGCATAAACTCTAATGGGAAGCTGCATAGAATGTTCCATTGTGTAACATTGACTTAGAGCATTCAAGAAGTTGCCAGAATGTAGTAGAACTTTAATAAGGAACTGGGATTTCTTCACCAACTTGATTTGGCTAGATAATTGGAGACCAGGGATGCCATGTGATCATGACACTATTCTCCTCTTTTGAGGGGCTCTCCTCAAGCTTTTGGCTTTGGCTTGTTGGGGTATGTCTGGTGGAATAGAGCAACTAGATCTTGGCAGTTTGTTAGGTTTGGTGCTGGTTCCCAAGTTTGATCATTTGGGCCATAACCCACCCAATCTACCAGATAGTGAAGTTGGGATTGCATGTACTTTGAACCCAACACTTGCTGAACTTCAAACTCTTGGTGTTTGTCCACTTGAATGGCTGGGGGATTTGCTGGGTGCTGATTGGGTAGAGTTCTTTCATGCAATGGTTCAAGGAGGGATACATGGAATGTGTCATGATTTATATACTTGGTGGCAACTGTACTTGGTACACAATTGGACTAAGTTTATTCTTGTCCTTGAATGGACCTAGTTTCTTGAAGTCTAATTTGTCACAAGGGTGGCTGGTAGCAATGTTTCTTCTCAAGAGCCATACTGAATCTCCTTCATTATGCTTGGGGCTAGGCTGCTGTTTGTTGTCTGCAAACTTCTTGTACCCCTCATGAGCTAACAATAGTTCTTTTTTGAGTGTTTCTTGGATTTCTACAATTGTTGATGCATGTTAAGCAGCTGGGGGGCTCATAGGGTTGGTTGGGAACTGAATATCAAATTGCGGATGAAAACCATAATTTGCATAGAATGGAGTGAGACCTGTTTCACTATGAGATGCATTGTTGTAGGCAAATTATGCAAGTGGTAGCAGTTGGGTCCAGTTGTCTTGCTGATAGTTAATATAGCACTGGAGGTATTGTTCAAGGATCTGGTTAATTCTCTCTGTCTGGCCATCTGACTATGGATGAAAAGTGATTGAGAGCTTGACTTGCACACCAAGATATTGCATGAAGTGTTTCCAGAATTTTGATATGAACCGGGGTCCTCTATCTGACACATTGTCACTGGGGATACCATGGAGCCAGAAAATTTTCTTGATTACTAAGTGGGCAGTCTCCTTAGCATCTATGTTCTTTGAGCAGGGAATGAAGTGAGCCATCTTGGTGAGTCAATCTGCCAGTACTAGGATTGAATTGAATTGGTTGGATTCTAGCAGATTTTGCACAGTTACATGTATCACGGGATTGGAGGTACTCCTTGACAAGAGATATCATCTTGGGCCACCAGAAGTCTCTCCTGATTGCATTCATGGTTTTGTCAGTACAAAAATGTCCTGCAGCCATTGAATCATGTCAAGAATGGATGATACCTAACTGGGTATCAAGGTCTGGAACTCAAAGTGTCTTTTGCTGAGTACCAGATTTTTTATACACTGACAGGCATCATTCCCTTCTTCAAGGGAATACCCCACCTTTCTGGACAGGGCATCAGGTTTTCCATGTTTTATACCTGGCCTATAGGTGATGACAAAGTCAAAGCGGTGTGGTAGGGTAAACATACCTCCCACAGACAAGTTTATTCATATTGTCATTATGATATACTTATCCATATTTTATCTTATCAGTATTATCCCATTCTTCTTTTGCCCATATTAACAGTATTATCCCCATGTGATGTTTACCCTGATTAGTTATTAGCATTAGTTATCCCAGATGTTATTCAGCTTTGTGATCATTATATATATCTACATAAGACAAGTACCCGCGTCAGTACCCATGACACATGACCTAGGTCTGTGTTACCATCCCTACCATTTCAATACCATATATGGTATTTCTATGTTGCACAGGTTTTGACTGCTGATTCCTGATTGGTTGGATGTGCTGTGCCCTTTAGAACCTTCCAGGACATTCTTGGCATATTTTTAGCTCATAGTGATGTCATCAAGAATTCCACTGATGCCTAGAATCTTCTGGAACCTTGTCATTAGTAATCACTTGGCAATCAGGAAAAGTATTTGAGGGAAAGCAATCCCTCATCAATAAATCATCCCTTCTATCAGTAACAATTCTACCTTATTGATTGGCAGTTGATCACTGCACCTGCCTTCAACAGTACATCTCAGACCTGCCATCAAGGAGCTTTTTGGGGTAGTGCACAAGACACACAGAGGCCTTTGGAGACACTTGGAGCATCTAGGAAGCTAGAGAAGCAGGAGCTTTTACCATAGTGACATATTGACAGAGACACCAGCAGTTTAGACACAGAAGTTATTGCACCCATCAGACACCTCACACACCTTGAGTTGTGTAGCTTCTCCCAGGAGTACCTCTACACCACCACAGCGGGACAGGAAGAGGGACCATCTGGCTTGTCTCTGGTTTGGTACTTTTGAGGTGGTAAAGTACTCAAGGCTCTTGTGGTCACAGAAGATCTTTATCTTTTGGGCTGCACTGTCAAGGTAGTGTCTCCATTGTTCAAAGGCAACAATGATTGCAAGTAGCTCCTTATCATTGATATCATAGTTTACTTCAGCTGGAGTAAATATCTGGGAGTAGAATGTAATAGGGTGTAGTACATTCTTGTCATTGTACTGGGAAAGGATTGCACCAAGTGCAAAGTCAGAGGCATCAGTTTCTATGATTAAAGGTTTCTCAAGGTCAGGGTGAGCAAGCAGGTGAGCAAGCAGGTGAGCATACAGGAAGGATTTCTCAATGGAATTACATGACTGGGACTGTTCCTCATTCCAGGCAAAAGGCAGATTCTTCTGGGTGAGCTTTGTCAAGGGAGTGACTATCTTGGAGTAGTTGGCAATAAATCTACAATAGAAGTTGGCAAATCCAAGGAAGGGCTGCTCTTCTTTTACAGAACAGGGAGTTTTCCACAACTGGATGGCTTCTACTTTCTTGTTATTCATTCTTATTCTATTTGAGCTGACTAGATAACCTAAGACCTCAATCTCTTTCTGGTCAAACTCACCTTTCTCCAGTTTGGCATTGAGGCTAGCAGTGTCAAGTTTGGCCAAGACTTACTTGACATGGGAATTGTGTTCTTCTTGGGTCTTGGAGTAGATCAAGATGTCATCAAGGTAGATAACCACAAATTGGTCAAGGTATTCTTGAAATATATCATTCATCAGGTGTTGAAAGACAGCTGGGGCATTGGTGAGACTAAATGGCATAACTTTATACTCAAAACAATCATTTCTTGCTTGGAACGCAGTTTTCCATTCATCACCAGGCTTGATCCTGACAAGGTTATATGCTCCTCTGAGGTCAAGCTTAGTAAATACTTTAGCAGCAGAGAGTTGATCCAACAGGGTGTTGATCAGGCATAAAGGGTACTGGTTCTTGATTGTGATTTTATTCAGTGCACGGTAGTCTACACACACTCTTAGGGAACCATCCTTTTTTTGACAGAGAGGATTGGGGCACCAGCTAGGGACTTAGAGTGCTGAATAAAACCTTTCTGGAGGTTTTCTTGAATATAGCCATGGAGTTCTTTCAACTTTGGTTTCAAGAGGTTGTAAATAAGACCAAAAGGTGGGGTTATTCCTTCTTCAAGGTTGTTGGGACAATCATAGGGTCTATGAGCTGGGAGTAGTTTGGCTTTCTCCTTGTCAAAGACATGGGCAAACTCTTGATACTTTGCAGGTATTCTATTGGAGGGGGTTCCTTCAGTGATGATGGGCTCCCAGGTCTGGGGTAGCTTGGGAAAGGATACTTCTTTACCTGAAAAATCAAGTGGTTTCATGGAGTTTACATGGTGAATTCTGGGGAATGTCAGGATTTTGGTCTTCCAGTTGATATCTGGGTTATGGTGACTAAGCCATGGGCTTCCAAGGACTATGGAGTAGGGGGGGAAAGTTGATGATATTGAAGGCTAGTGTCTTGTGGTGACCAGTACTGGACAGCTTGAGTAGACATGTCTCATGGGTAACAGCATCAGAAGAGTGGGACCTTCCATGAATGACTTCTTCTTAGACAGGATAGGATTTCAGGACAGTGGGGATTTTGAGCTTCTGGACAAATGACTGGTCAATGAAACAGGAGGAAGCACCAGAATCTATGAGGGCAAGGACAGAGACAAGGCTGGATTCAGGGAGGTGGATGTTGACAGGTATTCTTAAAGACTGGATGGACTTGGTAGCACATGATGTTTCTTGAATGTGCTGGATTTACATTGGAGGGTCCAGTTGCAAGCCTGTCATTGTAACTAGACATTGGAGCTTCCCATTAATTCTGGAGTAGATTGTTCACAGGATGATTGTAGGAGCTTGAAGCTGGACATCCTGCTAGGACAAGACTTGGCAAAGTGGCCTGGCTGGCCACAGTAAAGGCAGAGGTTTGCCTGTTGATGTCTAGATCTTTCTTCTTTTGTGAGTTTCTTATATTTAGCACTGTCAATCTGCACAGGATCATCAGGCTTAGTATTGGGTGACTGTATCACTGGGAAGGAGGTTGGCTGATAAGTATGTTGGAATTTCTGTTTCTTCTGGAAATGCTAATTGTCACATCAGATTGCTTGATGAATAGCTTCACCCAAGGTGGTTGGGTCAGGGAGAGTGAGAAATAGGTCACTGACTTCATCATTGAGCCCATCTTGAAATTGACTCAGTAGGGTAGCATCACCCCAAAGGCTCAGATCACTGGCTAGTAGCCGGAATTCAGAAGCATACACAGATGCAGGTCTGTTTCCTTGCTTCAAGCTCTTGATCTTGTTGGCAGCAGTTCTGGCGTGGTCAATGTTGCCAAATGTTAGCTCCATTTCTGTGAGGAAGGTATGGTAGTTGCTGAGTAGAGGGGAGTTGGTTTCCACCAATGGGGAGATCCATTTCTGGGCAGTTCCAGTCAGCAGGTTAGAGATATAACCAACTTTTGCTTGATCTGTTGGGAATCAATCGGGTTGTAGTGACAAGTGGTGTTTCACTATGTTGATGAAACCTTAGAACTCATTCTGGGAGCCACTGAACTTGGTAGTGAAAGTGATCTTGGGATCATGGCAGGATGGAGCCTAGATTGGCTGTTGAGCATTTTGGCTCTGGAGCTGAGCAACAGAGTTTCTGAGGTCTGCATTGTCTAGTTGTAGCTGGGCAAAGGCAGCCATGAGACTTGCAAAGCTATACTCTGGGCTGGACATGTCATGGTAGCAGGAGGTGGCAAAATCTCTAGGACTTGTTCAGGAATACCGGATATTGCTAGCTAGTTTGTGGGTTATAAGGCCACTAGTTTGTCAAGAATACAATTATTGAGCCACAATCCCCAACTTTGAATAAGTTAGCATCACTTCAGAAGGTACTGGCTTAAATGTCCTTTGATAGAGTATTGTACTAAAGCTTCCAATACTGTAACAACTGTAAACTATACCAGCAGTGTAATAAAGTGAATGCAACTTTGGCCAATAATCTTACAAAGATAAAGTATCTTTGCCTTTAGAGGACAAGACTAGGGAAAGCTTCAGGGTGATACATATGGTAGGTATTTCTTTAAAAGTTCTTCTCAAGAACTTTGGGTAGAACGCAGTGATCCACAGGTAAGTCAGGAGCAGTCTGATAAAACTATTATGAATAGATACAAGGCAGGGGAGTAGAGCTAGGCAAGGCAGGACCAGGAAAGGACTTAGGTGTGGATCAACAAGGCAAGATGTGTTTCCAAGGCAAGGCGGATTTCCAAGGCAAGGCTGTTTATTCAAGATCTGTGTTTATCAGACTGAGGAATACACAAGGGAGGATAGGACTATATATACATTTTGGCAATATGAATGCTGAGAGATATTGGCTAATACTGATGGGGTTTGGGGGTGATGCACAGTAAGTGTGCCAAGATAGAATATACTAAGAAACAGACTGGAATATCACATGGATGTAAATCAGGGGTTAACTAATCATTTAACTAGGTCATGTCACATGTAGGTAAAATAAATGGCTTGGGACTGCATAAATTCTAATGGCAAGCTTCCATAAAATGTTCCATTGTGTAATGGTGACTTGGAGCTTTCAAGAAGCTGCTAGAATGTGGTAGAACTTTCTAGAAGGAATTAGGATTTCTTCACTGACTGGATTTGGCTAGATAACTGGAGACCAGGAATGTCATGTGATAATGACAGGTATCAAGTGGCCAGCAAGATACTGTTGGTATAGTATTGACTGATAAATGGTCCAATATGACTTGTGTGGCTAAATACTGGCTGTGAGCCTTGTAGTACTTACTCTGCTGTCTGCATGCCTCATGGCAGAGAGGCTTCTTATAATAGCCTCATAAACCTTTTTCTCTTCTCTTAAGCAGTGAATCAAAGTATTCCTCTGTTGTAGAAGTTTGCAATTCCACCTAAATATTAAGCTAACTTGATCACCTAAATAATTACCATCAAATCCTAAAGAATACTGACCTAATTCTGTGCTGAGATTTACTTAGATTATTTTCACCAAAAAATCAGTTACCAAGAGCATGAAAATTGGATAAGTTGTCCAAAAAGCCCTAAACATTGCACACATGTTCCTGAAAACCTCCTAAACCTATTCTATGTGCTATTTTGTCAAGACCATGTAGCAGTACCCTAAGAAAAATGCTTAACAAAAGGCCAGTATAAAACCATCCTAATATCTGCTGATTCCAAGTTTCTCAAAACTGACAGTTGTAAATATCTTAGGTACTAGATATTGGGCATACAAGCAAATATATTTTCCAGGAGGAGACTAGGCCAACTAGTATCTATGCCAAACTTGGTAGTTAGCTCACCACTACTTCCATCAAAAAAGCAATTGAAAATTTGAACAAAAAGTATCATCTGCACACAGCAGATTACTAGCCGAAAATCAGATGAAGTCCAAGTTTGAGACTTCTCATAGGGGTCTAAATACTGTTACATTCAATAAATTATTCAATGAGAACCACATTATCTACTTGCACTCTCAATCACTTCCAATATCTCTAAGTATCTTACAATGTCTTCATGGGGCAATCAGTTTGACACTCAGCAGCATAACACTATTATATCACTTCTTTGTCAATACTCATATGAATTTAAGATAGTCTTGTATTTGAGACATTGCACCTACAAGAATGTAAAATTCAATGTTGACCTGCCATGGTAAGCATTAGAAATACAGCTGTGTCACCACAAACACATGTATGTGTAACACCACTTTCCCTTTGCATTAATTTACTTCCATATATATGCCACAACAAAATAAAGCAAAGTTATCTGGTTCCCAACCCAACCTCACTGTTGACAGCAGCAGAAGTATGGTTGGACAACAGCTTGCTTTGACATTCAGTGCAACAAGCAGGGCTACATCCAAAAAAGGCCTTATTGACAGTGTGCACACTGAAAGTAATAGTGCAGACTCCTCAGGGTCTCAGTCAAGTAGTCAAGTGAGAATCTCTGCAGAGCTGCAAACTGACCATAAGCTTGGGCAAATGAGAATGTAGCAAATGTAGTACCTTTGGTTGGAGACCAGCAAGTGGCCATCATAACATCACCACCACTCATACTAGCAAGTATGTTGTCAGCACATACTAAAGCCTTTATGAGGCAATTAGGTGCAGTGGCTGATAGGATAGATTCAATAGCCCAGAAACAGAGTGAGTGGCTGAAACATTTAGAGCAATCAATATCCTAGGTAGAGAATACAGTATCTTTTCCTATGAATATTATTGTAATGATCCCATTAAAAGGCCATTGCAAGCTTAAAGTCCCATGACTAAGAGGTACTGATCCTATCAGGACACCATCCAGAGACCATTGAAAAATAATTGCACCCCAGATTTCACAAAAGACTTGGTCAAAATTTTTCTTCACAATGACATATAAGTGGCTTTTGATTGTTCCCTGCCAATTTGCTCACTTTCTGATCCCGGACACTCTATCAGCTTTTATGTTTGTGTGCATTGATTGGCTATTGCTTCTTTTTCACACTTCTTACTTCCTGACTCAACTATTTCTCTTACTTTTCATGCATACAAATTGATTTATTTATGTTGAAACTTCATTTGTATCTCAATTGCCAATTTTATTGACCTATGCTAGTCCCTATACCCTACACTAACATTAAGCCCAACCCCACACTCAACAAGTAACTCCATTAAAATCCACCACTCAAGAAGCATTTCTGCTGTAATGCTCTGGTTCCATGACATTGGCAGGAAACCAATGGCTTTATGCCTCTGTTCATTCACCGGCTCCTACACTGGTCTTCAACTGGTACTGCAAGGTCTAACCCCTTATTGGCCAGTCTTTGCAATGAATCCTTGCAATGCTTAAGTGTGTTTTCTTGAGCATTGCTCTTGAAGAATTGCTGCAACCTCCTAGTGTGCCTGTTAATGTACCAATATTCCACTGAAATCATTGTGATAGTCTTTTGAGTTCTGGAAGCTGTGGCCTTCTCTGTCAGTGGAATCTGTACTTCTCAACAATGGAGAATGTGAAGGCTGTGGTAGACAAATGGCCTTATTTGGTAAACTCATCTATCTTGCTGGATTGTAGCTCAACTGTCTGTGCTTCCACCTCTTGTGAAAACAGCTGTTTTCTTGTTGGTAATTCTTCTTGTGTCTGATGGGACTCAGTCTGTTCTGGGCTTGTGGCATTAATTGCCAAGAACTGCAGTTTCTTTTGCATGCTTCCCTGTCTCAGGCTTGGGTAGACATTTTTCCCTTTACCTTTTCCTTTATCACTGCCAGGTCTTTCACTGCTACTTTTTCTGAGTGCTTCTTGCAATGAACCACATTTTCTCCTTTGAAATTCTGCTTTGATGCATCTGTTTTGGCCTGCTTGTTACTTTGTGGCACTCTTCTGGCAACCTGATGTTTTTTTCTCGCTTATTTCAAACTCTCTACCATTGTTGTGACAGGCTCCTGTAAAAACTGCTGGTTTTATCACTGCCAGGTCCTTCACTGCTGCTTTGAATGAGTGCTTCTTTAGTGGTATTACACTTTTTCCCTGATAATTGTGGTGCTGGTGCATCTGTGTCTGCCTGCTTGTCCCTAATTGGCACTCTTCAAGCTACCTGACATCTCTTTGACACTTGTGTGGAGCTTTCAGCCCTGCTTGTATTGGCTCTGGAGGAAGCCGCTGGTTTTTAGCCATGGAACCCTTGCTCTTCTGCCTTTGTTAATTTCTGCTATTCTTAAGATACTTCCTTAGCATATCAATGATGGCCCAAAATCTGTTTGCCTATTTGAGTCCAGGATAATGCTTGTAGAACCAGTCAAGTGCATTCTGCTTGGGCTTGAGTTCTTGATGGTCCATTGGTACACCAGCCTTAAGGTGATGGCATGCCAGACTTCTGACAGCCTCATGAATATTAGCCCACTCTTCATTATTGCACTCAATGTCTTCATGGATCTTCAATGTGTTTTGATTTTTAGGCTTTGGTATAAACACCACATTGTCTCCCTCCCATGCTGTGATAGGTTTCTTTGCAATAATTATCTTTGGGCTCTGCAGTTGTGCTTCATAGACTGTAAGGTGTTCCTCTGCTGTTACATTGGGAAATGGCTCAATTCTTAGCTGGGACATTGAGCTACTTGAGTTCCTTCTTTGCAGCAACAATAATGCTTTCTCTACCTGGGATACTGATTGCTCTATATGTATTATCCACTCATCCTGTTTCTGGACTATTTCCTGATTTCTCTGGGCCATTGCATCTATCCTATCAGCTACTGTACCTAATTGCTTCATTAATACCTTGGTATGAACTGACAACATACTTGTAAATATGAGTGGTTATGATGTCATGACAGCTACTTGCTGGTCTTCAACTGAGGGTACTTTATTTGCTACATTGTCATCTGCCTGATCATAATAGTCAGCATGTGCCTCTGCAGAGGCTCTCAATTGCCTACTTGACTGAGAGCCTGAGGATTATGCATTATTACATTTGGTGGGCATACTGTTAACATGGTCTTTTTTGGATGTAGCCCCACTTATTGCAATGAATGTCAAAGCAAGCTGTTGTCCAGTTATTCTTCTGCTGCCATCAGCAGTGGGGTTTGGTTGGGAACCAGACAACCTTGCTTTATTTTTTGGCAGCATATATAGGGAAGTGAATCAAACCAAAGGGGAAATGGTGTTACATATACATGTGTATGTGGTGCCACAGCTTTATTTATAATGCTTACTATGGCAGGTCATCATTGAATCTTATATTCATGTAGGTGCAATGTCTCAAATACAAGACTTTCTTAAACTTGTGTGATTATTGACCCAAAAGTGACATAATAGTGTTACATTGTTGAAGGTCAAACTGTTTGCCCCATGGACAAAACTACTTTGATTCAGTGCCATAAGTGAAAAGAAAAAAGACCAGGTGGCTATTGTAGCAAGCCTCTCAGCCATGAAGCATGCAGACAGCATAGGAAGTATTACAAGGATCACAGCCAGTGTTTTGCCACACAAGTCATATTTGACCATTCATCAGTCACTACTGTACAAACAGTATCTTGCCAGCCAGTTGATACTTCTATATTAGCACCTGGTCAGCTTTGTCACCTTGCGCAAACTGAGTCAGGTGAGTTTATGATGTCTTTAGGCTCACCACAGCCTTCTGAATATGGAATGCAGAGTGATAGCTCTGACAAAGAAGGTTTATTGATGGATTGTGAGCCTACCTCCCCTAACAACAGTACCATGCATGAGCCCAGTCAAATCTCAACATGCAATGAGACAACACCTATTGAAACAACTGCCAAGGATACTTTATGGAGCCAAGTGAGCCTGGTAATTCATCTACTGGTGAATGATGTAATGTTGTGGCTAGAGATGTGGCGTGTTTCCACTAATATTAGTTAAGGGGGCTGTGAGGATTTATTACTACTTCTTGCCAAAATCATTCCCGGATGCAACTTACCACCTACATGGTACAAGTGGACAACTGTCATGCGGCTGGTAGCATATGACCCAGAGACTGTCCTGATTCCAGCATGTGTTAAAAGTTGCATGGCATTCACATAAAAAAATGCTACCATTGCAATGTGTCCAAATTGTAAGGAATCCACCACCATGAAGGGAAAACATTGTTTACACTCCAGATATATTCCAGTAATACCCCATCTAAAGAAGTGTATGCAGTACAACAAATATTGCAATGCTATATAGTACTGCACTCAGTATCAATCAAGTGCAAACATATCTAATATACTCCATGGCAACCATTACAAACAGGTAAGAAGCAAGGGCTACTTTGAATGAATATATGACCATGCCTTTGCCTTAGCACTAGATAGATTCTCATTAAACAAGTACTCTACTAGCAAATCCTGCTGGCCACTGATTCTCATCAATCTGAATCTGCTGCCCATCTTACGGTATCAGAGCAAAAATCTGATGGTAGTCTCACTGGTATCTGGGCCTAAATCACTATCCAACCTGGATAGCTACCTGTATCCACTGCTAGATAAATTTTGTATGCTTTCCAGCAGTCTAACAGTAAATGACTGTCATGTAGAAGTGCATATTATTATCTGCATTGGAGATACCCCAGCCATCAGCATGATGGCAGGTTTTTCTGGGTGCAATGGACAGTATTGCTGTCAAATGTGTGAGATCCTGGGGATTTACTCCATAACTCACACACATTATTATTGGCCAAACACCAATGCTCAGAACATCATCTTCCAACAGAGAGAGTATATAGCAGTCAGCATGCAATTGCAGCAAAGTCAGCTAGTCATAAGCCATTGGCCAGAATATGGAATCAATTGGAAACCAGAGATACTTAACACAGAGGGTATCTGTTGGCGCAAAAGCTTTCCACTGGGAGCAATGCATTTGCTTTTTAACAATATCCCTATACTGATGACCAAGTTGTTCATGGGACATTTCAAGCTTAATGAGCCCTTTGATATACCAGAGAAATTTGAAAGAATTTGCAAGATATTACAGAATATCTGATACCCTAGGTACTTCTCACAGGCTCCAATCAACATTCTTATGCATATGTAACAATACAAATGCAAAGACTGGATGAACTGGATATGCATTTATTCAAGTGGCTTTCCAAACCCATTCTCACCAAGAGTACATAGGAGGCATTGTAGGTCATATGTGGACATTGTAGGAATACCTATCCAGAAGCAGATCACTAATGCCAACTTGACACATCTACAGCTGCTGTGCAAGGAATTTGTAATGGGATTTGAGCGGCTATACTACAAACATAAAGCTGAACACAAAGATCTCTGCCACTAATGTATTCATTCTCTACTCCATCTTGCTTGGTGTGTGGAGAATATTGGACCTTGCTTCACCTTTTGGGAGTTTTCTATGGAGCAGATGTGTGGGGAGATAGGAAGACTAGTCAAGTTGCAGGTACTACCATATCCCAATCTCATCAAGAATATTACTTTTAAGTCTGTCATGGATGTGATGAGCTGGCATATGGAGGACAGCCAGGAAGAGTTGGAAATACTGAGGACAGATGTACACATTGAGACACCAATGCCTATGGCATTAAGAAGTTAAGCAGCCCCAATGCATGGGTTATCAGCTAAGTAATGCAAAGTTGGGTTGGGTGCAACAAGCAACTAACTTTTATCAGGAAAACTCTACCAAGGTATGCCAGATTTCTCATGGTCACAAGCCAACTTCTACACCATTCAACATGGAATTCTTGCAAACAAGAGCTAGAGCACACCTATAAGAGGGACTAGAATCTAGCAGGGAGAAGGAATATATTGGCTAAATACCAAGAATTTTTTTGTGGATATTCAGGAGGTAGTCATGGCAGAAGTAGCTACAACAAAGCATATGTTTGCAAGATGTATATATTACAAGCAGTAAAAGGTATATGGCAACTTTGCAAGTAGCACACTAAAGAGCTGTAAAGTTGAGGTAATAGAAGTATGTCAATTGCGCAGGTGTGTGCATTTGTAGAGGTTAATAAGCAGGAGGCCATAGTGTTTTTTACTTGAACTATATGTAGAATACCCAAGGCAGTAGTGGGTCAGTAAATAAAGAGGGGTGATTCTGCAGTGGAGTATATGAATTGCACAAGGGGAGGTAGAAAAAGGAAAACCATTTTGTAAATTGGTATGGTAGCATTATACAGAACTAGCTGTAGGCCACCATACTGCTGTAATATTGCCATCAGAGTTTTGCTATGCGGCCATTGATCTACCATCAAGTTTTTTGCCATATATGACAATTGGATGACCTGGATGGTCAGATCCTTTTAAAATAGTTGTAGAGTACATCAAGACAGCAACAATGCCATGCAATTATTGTCACAGTACCAATTGAGTCCCATCAAGTTTTGTAACCTTATTTGGTGGTAAAATCAGCAAAACACTGTAGTGGGGTCACAGTGAGGCCCACTGACAGATGTTCTCATTCCCATATTTTCTACTTCCCTATTTCTCTACTACACTTATTTTAGTTTTATCCTGTTTGTCATACTTGACCAGTACTATCCCAAAAGCTGGCGGACTACCACACCTGCTTACCTTATTGCATAAGTTATACCTCACTTTATGTAAGATTACTATCTATAAGTGCTTCTATATTAGGCAAGTACTTGCGCCAGTACCTGCAATACATGGTTAGCCCATGTCACCATCCCTATCATTTCTATATCAAATAGGGTATCCCTATGTTACACAGGTTTCAGGGTACAGATTTCTGATTGGTTGGATGTGCTGTGCCTCTTAGAGCCTTCTGGCACCTACTTAGAGTACTCTTAGCTCATTCTGATGTCATTAAGATCTCTATTGATCTCTGGAACCTTCTGGAACACCATGATTAGTAATCATTTAGCCAGTGAGAAAAGTATATAAGGGAGGTAATCCCTCAACAATAAATCATCATCCCTTTTATCAATATACCAATTTTTTGATTAGTGTGATCACTGCTGCCTGCTGCTACCTGAGCTTCCAACCTAAAACCACAGGACACTCCCAGGAAACTTCACTGACAGCCAACTGACCTTGAAGGCACTACTTGTGAGGAATACTCAGAGTAGGTATCATTTGTTATATTTGATTCTTTCCCTAGTTTGTTCTTGTACAGGCAAAGATACTTTTCTGTCTTTGTAACTATTGGCCACAGCTGCATTCTTTTCAAGTTGCTGCTGGTGGAGTTTACAGTTGTTTTGACTTTGGAAGCTTTAGTACATTGTCA
The DNA here is from genome assembly GCA_002104905.1 of Basidiobolus meristosporus CBS 931.73. NCBI lineage: Eukaryota > Fungi > Basidiobolomycota > Basidiobolomycetes > Basidiobolales > Basidiobolaceae > Basidiobolus > Basidiobolus meristosporus. The sequence goes on from MCFE01000075.1 coordinate 125,579, forward strand.
TCTTAAAGGATGCTGAGCCCAGCACATACTTTTGTTAAGATGCCAACTAAGTTGGGGATTGTAGCTCAATAGTTTTCCCTTGACAAGCTTGTGGCTTTATTCCCCTTTGCTTTACTGTAGTGATATAACCCAGGTATTCCCAGCAAGCTTTTGCCTAGGGTTGTTGCACCCAGTGAATGCCCACACACAAAACACTCAAGAAGTGTTGGACAAATCTCTCCCTTGGACTTATACACCACCACAATGCCGTTCTGGTCTTGTCACTACATCATCAAGAGGGTCACTAATTCTAAGCTGTTGGTATTATGATGGACTCCAAACAGGATCCTAATGGCTGATCTGGATTGGATCCACCTGTGGGACCAAATTATTTTTCATAGGGTTTACTACAAAGAATGAACTGAAGAAGCTCAATGTCACAGCTAATATTGAGCCATTTCCAATTATAACAGCAGAGGAACACACTACAGTCTCTGAAGCACAACAACAGTGTGCAAAGATAAAGCCCACAGAAAAACCTATTAAATCATGGGAGGGAGAGACTGAGGTGTTCATATCAAAGCCTAAAAATCAAAAGGCTTTGAAGATTCATGAACCTGTTGAGTGCAATGATGAAGAGTTGTCTAATACTCAAGAGGCCATTAGAAGTCTAGCATGGTATCACCTTAAGGCCAGCATGCCACGGGACCATCCAGAACTCAAGGCCAAGCAGAATGTGCTTGACCTGTTCCACAAGTATTATCCTGGATTCAAGCAAGCAAACAGAGTTTGGGCCAGCATTGGCATGCTAAGAAAGTATCTCAGGAACATCAGAGACTAGCAAAGGCAGAAGAACAAGGGTGCCACAGCTAAAAACCAGTGGCATCCTCAAGAGCTTGTTACAAGCAGGGCTGAAAGTTCCAAACAAATGGCACAGAAGCATCTGGTAGCCAAAGAGTGCCAGTAAGGGACATGCAGACAGACACAGATGCATCAGTGCAGTATTCATCAAGGAGAAAATGGTAGCTCAATTCAAGAAGTGCTCAGCCTCAGTAGCAGTGAAGGACTTGACAGTGATAAAGCCCCACAGCTTCATCAGCTTCCTGTCACAAGCAAGACTGGAAGTTCCAAATAAGTGATAAAGAAATGTCAGGTTGCCATGAGAGTGGTGGCAAGGGACAAGCAGGCAAAACAGATGCACCAGTGCAGCATTCATCAAGGAGAAAAAAAGCACAATACAAGCAGCGCTCATGTAAAGTAGCAGTGAAAGACATGGCAGTGATAGTGGTAAAGGTGAAGAGACTAAAGTCTACCCAAGCCAGAGTCAGGGAAGCATGAGAAAAAGCTACAGTTCCCACCAATTAATGCCAACTGCCCAGAATAGGCCAAATCCCATCATAGCCAAGAGTTACTAACAGGACAAAAGCTGTTTTCTTAAGAGTCAGAAGCACATCCAGTTGAGCTACACACCAGTGAGGTAGAGTAGTTTGCAGAGAAAAGCAATTTCTCTACCACTACCCCCACATCCTTCATTATAGACAGAGTGGAGATCCCACTGACTGACAAAGAAACAAATTCAAGAACTCAAAAGGTTATCACAATGCCTACAGTGGAATTTTGGGCCATTAACAGGCACCCCCAAGAGGTTGCAGCACTTCTTCAAGAGCAGTGCTCCAGAAAATGCACTTGAATATTCCAAGGATTTATTGCAAAGAGTAGCAGATGAGGTGCTAGACTTTTCAGTGCTGGCTAAAGACCTGGATGTATGGGAACCAGTGAATGAACAGTGGCATAAAGCTTTAGGGTTCCTGCTGAAGTCATGGAAACAAGGTGTTACAGCAGAAAAATATATTGAATGGTGGATTTTAATGCAGCTACTTGTTGATTGTGAGGTTGGGCTTGATGTTAGTGTTGGGTATAGGAATTTGTATAGGTCAATACAATTGATAATTTAGGTACAACTGAAGTTCCAATGGAAGTAAATCAATTTGTATGCATGAAAAGTAAGAGAATTGGCTGGGTCAGGAAGTAAGGAGTGTGAAAAAGAGGTAATAGCCAACCAACATGCACAAACATAGGGGGTGATTGAGTGTCTGGGATCAGCAAGTGAGACAATTGGCAGAGGACCAATCAAAATCCACTTTTGTGTTGTTGTGAATAATAAGTTTGACCAAGTTTGTTGTGAAATCTGGGGTGCAATTATTTTTCAATAGTCTTTGCACATAATCCTGACAGGATCAATACCTCTTAGTCATGGGATGTTAATTTTGTGACAGCCTTTTGAAGGGATCATCACATTTATTTCTTTAAGGGCAAAATCCAGCCTATGTAAGAAGTTCAAGATGTCTGATCTAGGAGAACTCAGTAACTACTTAGGAATACAGTTCCTCATAGACAGAAGCACCCAGACTATCACCCTGGGCCAGTCCAAGTATATTAAAGATATACTAGAGATGTACCAAATGAAGGACTATTAACTGGCAGCTACCCCAGTGGAGACAAACCTTAACTTGGTCAAAACTCAACCAAATCAAGAGAGCTTGGGGCCATCTGATAGCCCTGACTTTTCTTATCAATCTAAGGTTGGTAGTCCAATGTATATCATGCTTGGAACATGTCTCATATTCAGTGGAAGTTGTCAGCTAGCATAATCAGAACTATGGATCTGATCATATTGCAGCAGTTAAGTGGATTTTTAGATACCTAAAAGGAACTGCTGATATCTGCTTAAGGTACACCCATAAGGGTTCAGAACAGGATCTTGTGGGCTACTCTGAAGCTGATTGGGGACAATATTTGGAGGACAGAAGATCCACCATAGAATACACCTTTCTTTACTGTAAAGGAGCAATTTCATGAAATTTAAGAGAGCAACCAACTGTAGCACTTTCTACCTCAGAAGCAGAGTATATGGCAGCCTGTGAGGCTAAAAAAGAAGCAATGTGGCTAAGAAAGCTTTTCAAAGACTTAGGCTTTTGTCAAAAATCACCAATTACTTTATTTCAACATAATCTAGGATGTATATAGTCAGGTAGATGACCAACTTTTCATGCTAGAACTAAGCACATATATATTAGACATTATTTCATACATGAAGCTATAGAGAATAACTTGGTCAACTTAGCTTACTGTCTTCAGATGAAATGATTGCAGGCATATTTACCAAACCATTAGCTAAACAAAAATTTGATTATCTTAGGTCAAAATTAGGACTAGTCAGTATGAACATTTGGTTGAGTGGGAGTATTGTAGAAGCTTGGAACTCCACCTAGATATTCACCTTGCTTGGTCACTTAGATCCTTACCTACAAGTCTTAGTGAATACTTCCCAAATTCCTTTTTGGTACTTAGAATATTTTCACCAAAATATCAGGTACCCAGAACATGAAGATTAGATAAGTTGTTCAAGCAGCCCCAAGCTTTGCACACATGTTCTTGGGATCTTCCTAAGCCTATTCTACATGCTTGTTATGCCAAGACCATGTAAAAGTATAAATACTACTTTTACATTCAATAAAATATTAAGTGAAAACCACATAGACTACTTGTTCTCCCAATCACTTCCAATATCTCCAAGACTCTTACCACTTTCATATTTTATATATCATCAAGCAAAAACCATATGATCAACTTATTCCCCCAATCACTTCGGATATCTCCACGACTCTTACAACAGCTATAGCATGCAATAATGTAGAAACGATATGAGCTTTTGTATGAACCAGGAAAGCTTAGAGATTGCTAGGAAGCTGAGTGGGAAGTGGGAGCTAGTGTGGCCCTGTGGATGATTGAGTGGCATGGGAATTGCTTCCAACAAACAACTCATTAAAACGACCTTTGGAGTTGCCGAGCCAATACGTGATCATCGGCACAATACGATCCGGACCCATGCATAAAAATCTCATAGCCGCAGAGGGATCCTCATTCTGGAGCCTTGAGATGACCACCTGTCGATCACGTGATCCTCCGGGGGATGAGCAAGCGAACTAGGTGAAGTCAAAATTTTGCCCAACCTCCGCATTGAATTCACTAGCCGATATGAGCAGCCAAGCAGAGGCCAACAGCAACGCAACCACGTACAAGCCCTTGGACCGTGCGGCACGAAAGAAGTGCTGGGCAGCGAGGGACAAGTTCTTCGAGGCGTTGGACGAGAAAGCCATCGTGGACCCGGCGGACCCGCAGGTGAGACAGAACGAGTCGCTGGTTGAGAAGGAGAAGGCCTTCAAGGAGGCGTGTCCATTGAGCTGGGTAGGTCACTAGAACACCAAAACTCAACCCTCACCCTCCAACTAACCGGTTCTTCCCGGGGCCCTTTCTCTCTCTAGTTCGATCATTTCAGCCGACTCCGCGTACAGGAGGCCAAGATCAACGAATACAAAACCCTGATGAACAACCCCAAGTTCAAATAGCCCCGTCCGCACCCCCTCAAGCCCATTTCCTTTCGCCCACCCCGGTGGGAGTTTACCGCCACCCAACACCCAAAACAGCATATATAAAAGCCTTCAAGTGGAGCCAAAACCTCGGTTGTTGGGTCGTGGGTTGCTCGGTATATGTACCAGCTGGCAACTGCAGTTTAATGGAGCAATATGGTGGTGGTACGGTATGAAATCCGCTTGATGTACAATACATAGATTCATCTCGATCATTCAAGGACGAGGCAGGGTTTATAGACTAGATGTGCACGTAGTAGCAAGGAGGATGGGATGGGTGTTACATGGGTGTTTCGGACATAAATGATGTCAACAGCAAACGGGTCCGCGCAAGGATGGCACCCGCTTCACAGCCACGAAGGCCTGAAGTTCGGGTTGTAGTTTACCGGGTGTGAGAACATCTCTATGAACTACGATGCGTAGGGATTGGGGATGAAAAGAGGTTGAGTGGTTTCCCCTTGGCGCGACATTGCCAGTGCAGACGTACCTCTTGATCGGCGATTCTTATCTTGGTACCGGCGAACCGACAATACTCGTCGAAGATGGAGGTCATCGACCAATTCTGTAACTTCCTCAGACACCCCACCAGACATCCTATACGATGCTGTCCATCGTTGAGCAAAAAACGAACCTGTCAGCGGGCTGGGGCCTTAAAAGAAATGCGAAAGAAGGAGTCGAGCACACACCTTCCCTTTGTTGCAGTGAATAAGCATCGGGTGGTTACGGACGTCTAAAGGGAGACGAAAGTCGGTCAGCGGTGACGACAAGAGGGGAAACTAAACCACCCCACCTAATAGCTCGACCAAGGCGTTGCTGATGTCCGCTTGGTTGATCTCCTGAAACGGTTCCTATACCCGAACTCCGAGGTCAGTCCCAAGCCTCAAAACACAAGCTCGTTGGTGGTACCTTGTTTCCGTCTATTTTGTAATGAAACACTTGAATATCGTTTTCTTTCACGAACTGCATCTGCTCCTCGGAGTAGTCCTCAGGTGATAGATATCTATGGGAGGGGGGACAAACGAGGGCATTTAGTTGGCACTGCGAAGCGAACGAACCAAGTCCATTTCTGGCCCATACATGATCGATTTCAACCCCAACTTCTTCAGAAAGGGGTGGTTCTTCCGGTTCGGGTACCCCGACCTGTACACCCCGGGGGACACCATGGCGAAATTCAGAGGAGGCACAAGAACATCCCAGCTACGTTCGTAATGCTGAAGGGTCATTCGGGAAAAGGGCGCTGGGTGCAAGAGAGGCGGTCAGCTGCGTAATCGAGGGGAAGCAAAATTCCATGTTGCTGATCTCGCATAAACCGGAGGTTATCTTGAGCGGCGATTTAGGCGACCAAGGTTAAGTCCCTCGTGTGATCGGGGAACGCGTAGCAGACTCGGTACGTGCGATGGACCGTTTCACTCAATAGAGTTATTGCTCGCCAAATCAAGCCCCGGGATTTCCAAATTCGGGAGAAAGCCGAGAGTGATCCAGGGTGACCGCTGACCATTGGTGGTGGAGCACCTATTTTTGGATGCGCAGGCAGGAAAAAAAGCGATTCTCGTGTGAGCGCGACATACAAAACCAAGTCCCCCCCAGGCCCGGCTTGGTTTCCAAAAGGTGTGGTTGAAACGGAGAGTATCCCAAGGGTTATTCAGCAACTCAGTTTATTGTTTGGTGAAATGGGTAGGTCTACACTCTCTTGCTATGGTGAAGTTGCCCAGACAAGTGCCGTTTGGGACCAACCAAACTGCAACTTCCGAACATCCAGAAAGAGAGTAGTAGAAGCAACCTCCGACAGTGGTTCGGAGCAATCTGATTCGGTTCGGGTGGTTAAAAAACCGAAGCGAATGAAACCCTCGCTGGACAAAGTTTCCCCGAACGCGACACCCAAGTCGAGCGCGCTCGACGTCGCGGTTTGGGCCAAGGCTTATCGTAAAGCGTTCCCAAATTTCCTCTTTTATTTCGACCAAATCGACGAGAATGTCAAGCAACAGCTTGCTCCCCAGATTCGGCGACTCGGTGGGGTGAGTGTCATAGGAAACTTTTTTGGGTCAGGCGGGCAGTGAGAAACTAACGTCTTGCTGTGTAGAGAATGGAGCCCTTCTTCTCGTCAAAGATCACCCATCTTATTACCTGTCAAAGCAAGTCCAATGAATCTCGGTATATGAGCCCCAGTAAGTCGTCTCGAGCCTTCCCTATGTCCCCAACTGCATCCAAGGTAACCATGCACATTCGCCTCGGTGTTCTTCTCAGAAGCTAACCTTCCACAGACGTCCGTTGCCTCTGAATTGGCTCAGAAAGCCAGTAAATGGGGAATCAAAGTATGGACCACCCAGAGTAAGCACATCCCTCACCCAACATCACTCCAACCACAACTCACACATCTCTAGAGCTTTTCAATGTTCTTCGCCACCTACTCAAGTCACCTATGAGCAGCCTTTCTCAGCCATCCAAGCCATTGACCGACGTGCTGCGGGACGAGAAGATGTTTGGGATAAGCACACACTCGTCATTATCAACGAACTCTTCGAACGTTCATTTCCTCAAGCAGATCTACCTGTTGGTGGAAGATACAACGAAGGCGCACCGGCCCATAGCAGTACGGGAGTATTTCGGCGGCGGCGGTGGCATCACGTGGCCCAAGATATACCGCAACACCGAGGGGAAATGTCCGTTTATCAAATACGAAGAGGAGCCGAAATCCTCGAAAACCCCGCAGATCTCCAGCAGGCATCTGAACTCCAACACGGCTGCCACCCCACAGCCAGCCACGCCCATTTCCATAGCCACCAAGCCGAGCCCCGTCATAGTGATTCCCAAGAAGCCTGGGTACTGTGAGAACTGCCAGGCCAAATTTGCTGATCTGGAGGAGGTAGGCGTTGATTGGCACGCATGCCGGTGACCTGCTCGCTAATTATCCACCCATCTAGCACGTGCACTCCCCGATTCACTGCAAGTATGCCCTGGACAACAGCAGCTATGTTGAGCTTGATGCAATCCTGGAGTCTGTCACGCGCAAAGCTGCGCCAAGTCTCCCGGTGGAAAGTCCAGAGTCCGACTCGGAAAGCACAGTTTCCAGCATAGTGTCTGGCCCAGCCCAAGAGTACACCGACGTCTACCAGACAACCAACGATGAGGGTGATCTGAGCGATGAAGGCTATGCTTCCCTCAAAACCATCTCCGATAGCGAACCTACCGGGGACCAATCGGCCACTCAATACGACATCAAGGAGCCAACTCCCATTCTGGGTGACCACTCGGGACCGACTGAAGATGATCCGAGGGTCTCATGCGACCATCAACAGCACCCCTTAGAAGGAACCCTCGCAGCTGAGGTCGAGAACTTCGATCTGGATCCGTACTTCACCATGGAACAACCTCAGCTGTACAACCCACCACAACGGCATGACTTCCAGTCCACACAATTCGCCCCAGAATATATGGCTCAACCATTCCATGACCAACATTACGCTCAGACCGACTATACTCTTCACCAAGTCCCAACCCAGGAAGAAATCTATGCGGCGATTCGAGACTTCCAACAATATGTTCAAGGAGACGAGTGTGCAGTTCCCGCCCTCGAAGAGACTCTCTACCCGCCAAGTGTAGAGCCTACCTACGATGCACTATCCGCCAGAGAGGCACTCTACTGCCCCCAGGTCAATTACCAGCCCATGAGCGGATACCATGAACAGCCTTTGTCGTATGGCACGGGGAACGACTTTCTTCCCAACGGGGGATTCCTGAAGCCTAACCAACGCATGAGCATACAAGAGCTACTGCTGACGGATGTCGGCTATTTCCTGAACAACGGCTATCCCACGACACCCCAAGTGGATACTTGGTACCCCGACAACAACAACAACAACAACAATCATCATAATCACCAAGCCAGCTACCTCCACAGCTACGTGAACAGCCAGTTCTCTGTACCATAGTATATGCCCCCTTTCCTTGTAGATTTCCCTCACCTCCCGTATGGTTGTACTATTACGCAAATAAACCGATTCAATGAATGCGATGTTGAAACATGTGGAGATTTTATTCTAAGTAGTGATGGGAGAGGCAGGGGACCCAAATGGAGACAAATAGATGCGTGAGTCCAAGATATAGTATGCTGGGGAGAATCATGCGGTCGGTTCTTTCACAAGCGAACTCCGGACTCGCGCACCTCGCGTTGACTCTCCAGTTTGGCCTTTCGGATGCTTGTCAAGTCGACCAGATCGAACAATCTCTTGGTTGGCTCATCCTTGTTGTAAGGGAGTTTGTCGTTACGGTCGTAGGTGATGCCCATGTACTTGCGATCAGGTCGCTTGGGATCGACATAGAACTGAACGTATCCGGGCTGCAGAGCGAAAAGGGTGTGGTCTTTACCGATGCCAACCTAAGAGGATTTACTACGTCAGGTCGTTGCTCAGCATGGTTCAGCCACAGCTAAGGAGAGAGATACTTACGTTCAAACCAGCATGGAACTTGGTACCGCGTTGTCTGACAAGAATGTTACCGGGAACAACAAATTCACCTAAAGAAAGCCGGTCCAAGTTAGACTTGACCTATTCTGGGTTCACTACCGTTCGACGTAGACGTACCCCCGAATTTCTTCACTCCCAAACGTCTACCAGCGGAATCACGACCGTTCTTGGAGGAACCACCGGATCTCTTTGTAGCCCATCTGACTTGGATACCGCCTAATGTGCTAGAGGTTACAACAAATGCCAGGCCAAAAACCGCGCGTGCTATCCGCCGACTTACCAATGATACCGCCAAAACCAGGGTTCAGCCCCTTGGAAACGTTGGATAGAAGGCCGACAGAGCTGCGAGCTGTATTCAACAGGAAACCCGACATGTCAAATAGAGTAAAACGGATAAGGTGTAGGGAAAACGAGCAAGTCTGGTTAGTGAACTCGGTCAAATGGAAAGAGCAATTTTTTTCCCGGATCGTACCTTGCCAAACCCCACCCCCACACGTTCGATCAATCTAATACCTAATTCCACCATGTCCAGGATGTTGCTTAAATTCATGGAAGATCGTCTAGTTTGGGCAGCTTTCTTGATGTTTCAACTAGACTTTATTAAACACTACAAAACTTCACATCGTATGGAATTGCTTTTATATTATGCACAGATCAATCCTTAGTTCTTCTTTCTGAAAGAGCCAAAGCCAAACTTCTTCGAGTTTCCTTCACTAGCCTCACTGTTGATTGTTGCGGCGTCCAAGGGGATGCTCGAGTTCATTCCGCCCTCAGGAGTGAAGTCGATGCGGAGCTTGATGTGTCCCTTTTGAGGATTGTTCAGTGGGACGATAAACTCATCCGACATGACGTTGCTGGCAGGATGCACACGATCCCAAACATCCAATTCGAATTCACCCAAGGTGGAGTCTTGCAACAGGTTGTGGTCCCGCACCGAGAAGTGTAATCTGACGCGAGATCCGTTGGTAGGGAGGGTGAAATGCTCGTTCCACACTGGCGTCAAGGTCTTTTTAATCACCTTGGTTTTGTGCAACACCTTCCTGCCCCATCTAACCTTGATATATGGATCGCATGCACTATTGCTGTCGGATGCTGACACATTTTGTCCGTCCACCACTGTGATGGTTAGGGTCCCAGGCTGACCGGTAGATTCAGTTCCAAACGTTTCCGGCCCACTGTCCGCGGTAAAATCACTGGCGGCCTCAGGAATGGAATCAACAGACTCGCCGGGAGTCACTGGTGTTGCCACCGTTTCAACAGGAATGCTGGTGACTGCTGGGGCCACGACGGGGCTAGGGTTGTTCACCTCAGGAGCGACGGGTGGGGCTACTTCTGCGCCATGCTCGGACTTCTTCTTTCCCATTCCAAAGAGTCCCATGGCACCACCCACAACGGATTTACCTGCGCCTAGGGTACCACCAACAACAGATTTACCTGCACCGAGGGTACCACCGACAACAGATTTACCTGCACCGAGGGTACCGTCAACTACTGACTTCCCAGCGCCTAAGGTTCCCCCAACAACGAATTTTCCAGCTTCGAAAGTTCCTCCGACTACTGACTTTCCAGCCCCAAGGGTACCGCCAACCACGGTGGCAGCACCGCCTAGCGCAGCACCTCCAAGTGTTCCTTTACGGTCAGACAGCATTCGACCCACGTGCTCAGGAGTGAAGAGCAAGCGTAAGGTTAGGCTACCTTGGCCGGTGGTGAGTGGGAACTCCTTGGTGCACTCAACCATTGGCTCTAAATCCTTGGCATTGATTTGCAGACTGCCTAGGAGTTCTTGAGATTGGAATTGGTTCCAATCAAAGATTTCGAACAAAAATACATCCTGGTTGCGTGCCATTAATGGTGCAGTGAATTCCTCATTAAACTCCGGATTCAAGTTCTTCTTGATGGTTTTCGATTTGAAAACCTTCTCATCATTCACCTTCACTCGGACGAAAGGATCGCTAAAGCCGCTAGAATCGACAGATGCCAGATTGCTGGCTTTGATGATCTTGACGGCAACCACACCCTTGTTGGTAATGCTTATTGCTTCATCGATCTCCATATCCACAGGAGTGAACTTGAACGCCAGTTGAATCTTTCCGGCGTGATTCTCAAATTCGTACCACGAGGATTCAGTGGAGTTGGATTTGGTTAGCAAGTCCAAAATGTCAGGTACAGGGATGGTTGTACGTGCAATCTCAGTACCACTTTCGTTGGCTTGACGGAGTAGCACGGAAATCTTGGTGAACAGGCTCTCCTGAACGAAGGCTTCGCATTCTTCGTTGAATATAGGGTCAGTGACCTTCTTCTTAACAGCCGTACGGTGAACGACATTATACTCGTTGTTGTTGATTAGAACTTCGGCAAAACAGGTATCCAACTGTTTCTTGGTTTCTTTGGTGCCTCCAATCAGAACCGACAACAACCCAGTGCTGAATCGGGTATAATCAATGGGCTCGGGTGCTGTTTCTTCCAACTTCTCCACAGCCGCAGTTTCGTTGATCTCTCCCTTGTCTGTCGTAACTTCTTCCTCGTGCTTCTCCTCAGAACGAGCAATTGGATCGATGGGGTAGAAATGAGCTTTGAAGTGAATAGTTCCGCGGTCCTTATTCTCCAACTGAATTACTTGCTCATATTCCTTGACTTCACCTTCACCGTAATAACCTTCGGCGACCTGAGGTCCCAGTAACTCGGAGACATTAATCGAAGTGCTTCCCATCAATGTATCCTTTGAGTAATTATCCCAGTTGTACACCTCCAGGACAAATGTTTCCCTGGGGTTGCGTACTCCAATGAAGTGAGTTTCATTCCAGATGGGATTCAGGTTATCCTCAATGACTTCGGTTCGGGCCTTCTGCTTGTTGGCCACTGAAACGATCACGTAAGGATCGGCTTTCCCGATAAGATCGGTGTTCTTCAACTTCTTTGCGGAAATCAACTCCAGGCGGACTGCGCCGATCGGAGGAGCAAGTCGACCAGCCGACAAAACCCCTCCTTTGATGACGACAGGTCTCCAAACAAAGGACATTCTAACCTTGCCGGATGAACCATTTAGATTGTACCACGGGTTCTCGCTGTTCCTCTCAATGGCCTCAGCCAGGGAAACGTTGAAATTGCCAATGACAGGATCGGTTGTGAATGCGCTCTCATCAAGAACATCCACACCAAAGACCGCGCTCTCCTTGTCACTGATAAACATCTCGATACTCTTCTCCCACAAAGGATTACTCTTTTTCTTGATGACTTGAGTTTTAAGAATGCTGTTGTTGTTCAACTTAACAACACCATACGCATTACTGGAGGGGAGGTCCTTGGCTTGGTGGATGAACACCTTGAGAACACCACTGTTGGATTCCACAGGAGACTCTGTCCCATCTTCGTTTTTAATGGGCGGGACAACGGGGAAATAGCTGACGTCATATAGCAATTCTCCGCACTGCTTGCCACCCTCTCGGATGACCTTCCCAAGGATATCAGATTGCTCGGGAGAATCGCTTAGAGATGACAAATCAAAGGAGACTGTACCCAAGCTGCGATCTTTCTGGACATCCTCTTTATCGTAAATCTCCAGGTTTAGTGCATCGGCAATGCTGTGTAGGAGGATATAATAGGTTTCGTCCCAAACTGGATTGACGGTATTATCTTTGACCGAGGTTCGGGCAAGCTCAGCGCGGCCATTGCATCGCAGAACAACGTAGGGATCGGACATACCAATCAGCTCTAGGTTTTTGAGATTCCTGGCACTACGAACGTTTACCTTCAAGACACCCACCGCAGCATCCATGTCTACACCACTCATCAACTGCTCCACGTCAAGAGTGAATACGTTTGGTGCATACATCATCGGACCTAATATAGCATTGGTTTGATCCCTAATAAAGGTTTGCAAACCTGGGATGTGGGCAATATCGAAACCAAAGGTGTCGCCGCCAAGAGGTTTCAACACGTAATCAATAACTGGCGGCTCCATGAAACTCACATCTACAGTTTTGACGTGGGGGAAGGTACTCATCAGGTGGAGAGCGATTCTCATCCTTCCCTTGAAGGCAAAGTCTTCAACCAACACGGGCATACCAGCGCCAACGAATCCCTTGCCTACGCGAATCTCCAGGCAAATCTTGGGGTTGGTCTTCTTCTCCAGCTCACGCTTGGTCAGATCCATAATGTCATTCGGAGTGAAAGAGAATTCCCACTCCATTTCTACTTTATCTTCGTCATCGTTGAGCAATGTTTTAACGGAATCCACTCTTGGAGCCTTGGTGCCCAAAGTGAAGTGAGAAAGGCGAAGAGAGTCCAAAAAGCCTGGGGTGTTTTCAGCCAGCACTCCATCGCCAATTTCCACCACGGTGGCCGAAAGGACTGGCTCGTAGATAAGCCAGAATTTACTGACAAAGCTGTTCAACCATTCGGTTGACTCGGCATCTTGGAACAGCTTGTTGGTAGCCAGCTGACGTGTGATATCATCACGGACATTACGACGATGACGCTGCACGGAGTTAGCATAATACTGTGTGCCAAAAGCGATCACGATCAAGCACCACCCAAAACCAAAGTACAAACGGGACACAAGGAAGCCACCCAATACTAAGGTGACGATGGCAATATAGTTCTGCCACTCTTGACCACTGTATTTACTTATGTAGTCTGCGTTAGACTCGCGCCAGCCAAGCACTGGGGGAGGAAGTTCTTTCTTAGGCTTGACGGCAGCTTTGCCCTCATTCACCTGAGCTGGCTTTGAAGATTCGGCTGCAAGGGGTGGTTTAGTTTCGGAATTTTTTTCGTTGCCCGTAGGTAGCGTGGCATCACTGATTAAAGTTTTGGCAGATGGGCCATCCAAGAGAGGATTGTTTACGGTTACGTCGGAGACGCCAGCGGCCTCTTTGGCTTTCCTTGCCTTCTCTTCCGGGGTGTCATGGGGATCAAACGTATGAACCGGCGCCTTAGAATCGGACATAATTTGATCAGCCTCCACGCGAGCCTCAGCTACGCGTTGCTCAGTAGAAACCTCGGGCTCCGTGGTGGCCTGGCTTACATCTTCAGCAGGTAGACTGGGGAGGACTTTCTCTGGTGCGTCCGCACTGGAGACTGGAGGGGTGGGTTGGATCGGCTGGTTCAGCTCAAGACCAGCTTCGTTTGACATTGTTGAATCAAGTCAATAGATAATACTACCTAATGAGTGAAAGAGTGCAAGAAAAGAAAAAGGTCGACAACAGCTTATTAAAAGTGGAACAATTTATGCATTTCCAAATCAGGTACCGTGTGTTGCCGCGGGAGTACTTCGTCATCACACCCTATTTGTTGATCACGCCAATATTCCTTGGAGATATTCGTGGCTCAACTACCCAAAAATGCAGTATCGTGATCGCTTTTGTATACCTGTATGAGGTGTAGCCACTCATACCTAGTGGAAATACCAAGCAATACCCGTCAATTGACACCTTGGACAGTGTCATATGCAGCTGTAAGACTCCAATCCTTACCTTCTGCAAATGCCTTCAAACATAGGTCAATCCAGCCTGATTGGTGTATCCAAGGAACGATAAAATATGTACTAGCTTTAAGAAGCATATCTAAGTGATCTGGGGTCTAATAATATCCATACGAAGTTAAGTAGTCCATCTGGTTGTTATCCAACTAGGCACGCGCCACCAGTCTGCGTTGCAATGACCAATTGTGAGGGCACGAAATATGTTTAGTCTATCACAGTAACAGAGGTGGAACCAAATTCGCCCATCTACGGCTTGGCGTAAAGAAAATTCCAGGTGTCCTCCAGCCAATTACGGATCTTTGCTCCGAGAATCCTATTTCGCGACTCGTTGCTAAATAAATCGACCTAAATGTCTCGTATTTAAAATATGACGAACGTTCCCAATTAGCCATCGTTTAGTGAGCGGATTCAGTAAATTCGGATAATTATTTTATCTGGATGCATTCCATGATCTACGAACCCTAAGACTCCTTCCATATATAGATGATTATCATGCGGATTTGTATCAGGATTCAGTCCAATCAACCGCGCGTGTTTGGAGAACTATTTTATTAGACAGCCCTCTCACTATTCTTTACGTGCGATATTCATCGACAATGACAGAGGAAATATTATGAATAGCCTAGTCATATTGATTGTTAACGTGTTAAAATAAACCAATTAAATGTAAACAAACTTTAGGAACGAATAAATTGGATAATCCCGCCCTGCGGTAAAGAAAAAAAATTCGGCCTACAATGAATTTCATTAATTTGTTACGTTGGCAGACTTGACGTCTTGACTATACCTCGCTCAGTTGAAATGTCTGTTCCTGGACCGGATCAACAACGCCCGGATTGGGCTATGTCTGAGGAGCACATCCTCGAAGAAATGAATAAAATCCCACTCTTTATGAATGATTTACCAGAGGATTCGGAGGAGAATGCTACTTTGCTAGCTTTACAGTCCCTTGCTTATGACGGAACTGCAGAAGGTATATATCGATGATTTTACCGTGTCGTCAAATGGTAGACTAACCCGGAAATCGCTCTCAGAGGTTGCTGAAAATTTCAAAAACCAAGGAAATGATTGTTTCAAAGAGGGAAAACACAAGTATCAAGATGCCATTAAATTCTATACCCAGGCATTGGAAACCGATTGTGGGGACAAAGAGCTTATGGCTACATGTTATACCAACCGTGCCGCTGTCAATTTGGCACTTGGTAAGTATTTCACAGCTATTAATGGTTGGAATGGAGTATTGATTTTGTTTGTTTGGTATAGAGAATTACGGGCGTGTTTTGAATGATTGTGCTGCTGCACTTGGCATCAACCCCCGTAACGTGAAAGCCCTCTATCGCTCCGCCAGAGCCCTATGTGCTTTAGAGAAGTATTTGGAAGCCATCGATTGTTGCGACTGGGCACTTAAGGTTTGTGTTTATTTGGGCGATAGTATAATTTATATGTATGGATCTAATATATTATCGAATGTATGGTATAGTTTGAGCCCAATAACAAGGCTGTCTTACAGGAGAAAGAGCTCTGTATCAAGAAGAAAGACGAGAAGGAGCAGAAAGAGTTAAGGAAACAGGAGCGTGAGCGAGTAGAAAGAGAACGCAAAGAAAAGATCGATCAAGCTGTCAAGGTATATGGGGGGGGGTAACCATATATCCTGTGTGTCCTTTCTAAATCTAATCATATCTAGGCAAGGAATATTCAACTTGAATCAAATCTCAAGATGGAGTATGAGTGGCAGAACGATTCTCCCCACACAGTTGTACTGAATGAAGAAACGAACCAACTGTCATGGCCAGTCTTCTTTTTGTATCCGGAATACAAGGAGAGTGACTTTATCGCTGCCTTCGATGAAACCAACACGTTCATGGATCATCTCGAGGTGATGTTGGAAGAACCAGCACAGTGGGATGTTTCCAGATCCTACAAGCCAAGCACTGTAGATATCTACTTTGAGTATCACCCCAAGAGCGCAACAAAGCCTGCTATTATCAAGGTAGGCAAAAAGTGCGCGTTGAAGGCAGTACTCAGTCACAGCAAATACATTGTTCAAAACGGTATCCCCTCCTTCATGGTTGTTCCCTCCTCAGGAAGCTTCCGGGAAGAATTTTTGGCCCGTTACAAGAACTAGTTTTGCAGCTCTAGAGAATCTTCCTCAGCACTAGTTGAAGTCGATTGATTAGCTCATAAATAAAATAATTAATCACTCTATTTCTGAATGCTTGTATGCGCATATCTAAACCAAACATGTGATGAATAAGCCATGTAACATGGATGCATACAGCTAGTTTGCACATGAGGAAATTGGTTGTTTCCTAACCAAGTATTTCCACACAGTGCAGCAATGTACATTTAGATATAGCAATATACAACTTAACGAGTAAGATTAAAAATTATCCAGATCATTCGGATCTTTCTATAGGTGCGCACATTACTATATGGATCATTCCGAAGTCTATCACATGACCTATTGGGGTTTGCAATAGTCCATACCAAGTCTCGTTGTTCACACATTAAAATATCTCTTTCGCAACTTGGGCTAGTATTAAGTTAAGATGGGCTGCGTACTTAGTTGCCTTTCGATGCAAATTTGCTCATGCTGCACCTCTGCTGCGTGCTCTTGTGCCTCTAAAGTGTTTAAAATTCAAGGCTCGATAGCCACCAGACTTTCCTATGCGGTAAGGACGATTTACCAACGACCTCAATTTTCCCAGTGCTCAACAGAATTTTGGTTAAATTTAGGCGATGTTCCTGATTTCTTCCTTGGTTAGTATTCGATTCAGCAAGTGTTTAACACTTTAGTAAATCCCTAACAGGATTCTTATGAATGAATGTTTGTAGCTGTCATGGATCATGCTTAGTGACTGGGCAAGCAGCAAATACGAAGCTATCACTTACGGGTATTTAACCATCAATTGCCCAGACAACAATTGCTACAAAACCTATGCGGTAAGCTAGCTATTTCCTGAAGTCAAAGCACTTTATTTTTGTTTGCTGACTTATCGTTGCGATTTCAGATCCATAGGATTTGCTTTGCTCTCTCCTTGTATCACTTGATTTTAAGTGCATTGGTATGGAACGTTAACGACAGCCGTGAGCCGCGCGCCACCATCCAGAATGGGTCAGTTACACGGGGTATTATTCGCCACACCAAAATATTTACTGACTCTATGTTTATTTTCCTAGTTGGTGGGGACCTAAAGTATTTGTCTGGCTTCTCTTAACCGTGGTAGCGTTTTTCATTCCCAATCAATTCTTTGCCTTCTGGGGAAATTATATCGCCATCATCGGAGCGTCAATCTTCATTCTTGTACAGCTTGCACTTCTCGTCGATTTTGCACATAGTTGGAGCGAGTCATGCATCGACAAATGGGAAAATGACAGTAACGACAAGTGGAAGTACATCATTGTCGGTTCATCTGTTGGAATGTATATCATCGTGCTGGTGTTAATCGGACTCATGTATGCCTACTTCGGGAGAAATGGCTGCGGCTTGAACCAATTCTACATCACGTTTAACTTGGTTCTCTGTGTTCTCATCACTTTCCTTTCGGTTCATCCACAAATCCAAGAAGCTAACAGCAAATCTGGACTGTCACAAGCTTCCATGGTTGCCATCTATTGTAGTTGGTTGATTTTAAGTGCTGTGATGAATGAGCCAGGTGTAGGCCACTGTAATCCCATTCGTAGTGGGGCCCCTCGTCATACAGCAGTTCTTTTTGGCGCTCTCTTCACCATTGTGGCCATTGTATATTCCACATCCAGGGCCGCCACCCAAAGTAGCTCGCTTATCAGCCCTACCGATTATGACCCAGTTAACTCGGCTTCGGCGGTTCCATTGATCGACAGCCAGCCTGGAAGAAGCCAAGGAATGAAGTCAGAAGCGCTAATGGCCGCCATAGAAAGCGGGTAAGTTAAAGTGAATTTACTGGACCCCGAACCTATCGGAACGAAATATTGATCTTCAACACTTCCAGAGCTTTGCCTGCTTCCGCTCTAAACAGTGGGGAACATTCCGACGACGAAGATGAAGAATCAGCAACTGCTACAGATGACGAAAAGCACGGATGCCAGTACAACTATACATTCTTCCATGTCATCTTTGCCATTGGGGCTATGTATGTGTCTATGTTGTTAACCAACTGGAATAGTATCAAGCAGGACGAGTATGTGATCATTGGTGCCAGCTGGCCCGCAGTCTGGGTTAAAGTGGTTTCCTCATGGATCTGCTTTATTCTGTACAGTTGGTCACTCCTCGGACCAATTCTATTGCCTGACAGGGTACAGTACTTTGATTTATGTGACCTCGCATTTAGCAACTAACCTTTGCATTGCCTCGTAGGATTGGAATTAATCCGGCTATCGCCCTCCCCCCAAATTAGTTCAGCCAGTCCCCATTTTTGTGTAATCTCCTATCGATACTAAATCCCCATGAAGCTCAATAAATCGCTAAATAATTCACCACAGTTGGTTGTAAGGTTGTACAGAGATTATTGGGTGACCCGACTCTAAGCCACCTGGTAATGCGGAGAAGCTCAACTGACAGATAAATGGGCACTTTCTACAAGCCACGAACATGGGAGGTTTATTGAATTGGAAGCATGAAATGGGAATCAGAAATTCTTTGTACAGCACTTGAATCTAACTGTTGATGCATAGCAAAATGGTGAAATGATGCAAAGTAGCTTAAACCAAGACCTTGTAGCGCTCGTAAGCCTCCTTGTGGAGCTCTTCACGATGGTCTGGATGGGCAATGTCGATCATGGCTCTGGCTCTCTCCAACAGATTCTTGCCGAAGAGGTAGGCATAGCCATACTCGGTAACGATGTAGTGAGCATGGTATCTGGAAGTGACCACACCAGCGCCGGGCTTGAGGGTGTTGACAATCTTAGAGTTGCCAACAGCATCTGGGTTACCCTTCACGCGAGTGGTTGAAGGAAGGCAGATAATAGGAATACCACCCTCACTCAAAGCGGCACCACGTTCGAAGTCGACTTGACCTCCGACACCGGAGATGTGGCGAGTACCGATGGAGTCGGCGCAAACTTGACCAGTGATATCAACTTCAACAGCAGAGTTGATGGCGGCAACCTTGGGGTTTCTAGCAATGACAACAGGGTCATTGGTAACGCTGACGTCGACGAAGCTGACTTCCGGGTTGTCATCAATGAAGTCATAAAGAGTCTTGCTACCGACAACGAAAGAGGTAACAACCTTGCCAGGCATGAACTTCTTGTTTCTGTTGGTGATGACGCCACTCTCCATGAGAGGGATGAGGCCTTCCTGGAACATCTCGGTGTGTACACCCAAGTTCTTGTGGTTAGTGAGGGCGGCCAAGACTGCATTGGGAATGGAACCAATACCCATTTGGAGGGTGGAGCCATCATCAATGAGGCCAGCAATGATTCTACCGATGTCACGATCCTGTTGATTCATGGAGCCGCTGAAATGCTCTGGGAGCTTCTCGTCAACATCAGGGACAATATAGTCGAAGTTGTTGATGTTGATCAATGCATCACCGTGAGTACGAGGCATGTTAGGGTTGATCTGAGCAATAACGATATCGGCAGTTTCAACGGCAGCGATGGAAGTACAGGCTTCAACACCAAGGGAGACATAACCATGCTTGTTTGGTGGGGAGACGTTGAGAAGCGCCACGTTAGGACGGGTAATGTTGCGGCGCATCAAGGCAGGAAGTTCACTGAGGAAGGTTGGTACGTAGCTACCGATACCAGCTTGAACAGCCTTTCTTTGGTTGGGACCGACGAAGAAGTTGTTGACGAAGAAAGCTTTCTTCATTTCCTCGAGACTGGGAGGAACGGCAAATTGATCCTTCATTTCAGTGGTGGCAGTGAGGGGGCAGCAAGGGTTGGGGCTTCAATATGAATGTGGATGCACTCGACATTCTTCAACTCTTGGTAACGTTGGGCAAGGGCAAGGGAAAGAGCACGGGGGAAGGCAGCAACGCCATGAAGGTAAACGCGGTCATTGTCCTTGACTACAGAGACTGCCTCCTGGGGGGTAACAATCTTGGGGGTCTTCTTGGTAAAGAGAGTGCGCTTGGAGGTAGCGTACAAGGCTCTGTTGAAGGAGCCGACACGAATAGCAGAATGACGCAAAGAATTCATTTCGAAACCAATGTACGTCAACAACGGATTACGCATTGAGGTTATATACATCATCGAACGGTCGAGAACGGTCTAAACCATTTAGAGAAATCGGCACTCTGCCCGTGGGGAACCGAATTTTTTTATTTCCAGCATCCACAATGATCATCCTGAACCTAAGTTTTAAAGTGCGAGCTCCAAAATACTTAACATAATTAGCAGAAGGATTCAAATCAAAGGCCGTTTTGGACCGCAACCGAGCTAAGCGAATCATGTTTAGAAAAGATAGCCGTACCACTACAGCCAATTGTCATGCGTATGCTTAAGTCCAAAGAGGCAACTATTTTGGACAATGTAGTATTCCTCAGCCACGCTCGTGGGGAACAAATCTATTGGAAGTAGACAATTAATGAGCCACTAAGATCTTGACTTATTTGTTTATCAGGAACTTTCAAAAGTCCGATCCCTTCTGCTTTCAAGTGGAGCTGGAGCTTCAGTTTTGGACAACGATGCTAGAGCTTAGGCATGGTCATTGGTTCTATGAAATACCTGAAATGCCTGCAAATAGTGAAGCTCCCAATCATGTATAAAAATAGTGAAGCTGTCAATCGTGTATAAAATATAATAT
Source organism: Basidiobolus meristosporus CBS 931.73 (assembly GCA_002104905.1). Taxonomy (NCBI): domain Eukaryota; kingdom Fungi; phylum Basidiobolomycota; class Basidiobolomycetes; order Basidiobolales; family Basidiobolaceae; genus Basidiobolus; species Basidiobolus meristosporus. The sequence continues at coordinate 146,659 of MCFE01000075.1, forward strand.
ACAATTCGCTCGTGTAGCGTGATGGGCCAATGGATGCCGCTTATTTTCGATGGCCGCCTCGAAGCCCGTCACAATGTATTAACAGATATGGATAAAAATAAGACCTTCGTTGCTATCGCATGGTTGCACGCAGTTGGTTCGTGGTAACTCTGAAAACACCCATCTCTTCCAATGGCTTCAATGGCAGTTAGCTAGCGAACGTAAAGATAGCTTACAACGTTTAGTAAAAATAGCAGCCAGGCTTTGTATAAAGCATCGAGGTCATTGTCGGCCAACGTCAAACAGCACGATGTCGGTGACTCTCAGACGTTCGTATTCCAAGGATGGCGGGCTTTGCGAGTTCAACGTTTGCCAAGGCGATATTGCTTGATTGGACTCTTCCTTCTTCTGATCATTACCATTGCATTAATCCCTAATTCACACAAGGCCAGCGCGGCCCGGCGGGCAAAATCGGTGTTGGGCTTTGATGCCGATCCAATGGAAGGTCCTCTACCCACGGTGCGCCCCGAAGAAATCGCAGTGGTCGTTGCTTTCAACAATGCCGAATCCCACTACTTGCCTCGATCCGCACACAACAAGGAGGAGTATGCCAAATTCCATGGATACCACTACATTGAAGATGGCATATATGACACTTCCCGACTTCCCGTAAGCGCCTGTATACATGACCCTTGCTGTTCCTTGATTGACAAACCATTGTGTAGGCTTGGGGGAAAATTCTTACCCTTCTCAAGTACATGAAGAGCTATCCCGAGATCAAATGGTTTTGGTGGATAGACATCGATACTGTGATCTTGGATCCGTTTGTCAAGCTTGAGGAACATATCCTGGGCAACCTCACCCAACCCAAGTACGCCGATAAGGACTTTGTGATATCCTGGGATTGCAATGGCATGAACGCTGGTAGCTTTATGATCCGAAACTCGCCCTGGTCGGTCGATTTCTTGCAGCGGGTTTATGCTCCGGAGTTTGCTCATCGGTTTGGCTACGCGGAGCAAGGGGTTTTCCAGTACCTCTACCAAACTGACGAAGAGGTTGCCAACCACTTTTACTTCGTCAACCAGCGAAAATTCAATGCATTCCCGCCCGAGGCCTGCGGGGAAATGGACACCGTCCACACTTACCGTGAGGGTGATTTCCTTATCCACTTGGCCGGTTGTTGGGTAAAGTCACGGAACAATTGCAAAGAGCGGTTCAATGAGTTCTGGAATCGGAGAATCCCCGCCCCAGTGAGGAATGGGGCCCAGCTTACCCAAACAGTTCATGAGCCGTTCCCCACTTTTGATGCGAGTCATTCGGATTGACATTCATCATAGATCATCTCGAGTATCGAAATAAACTGCACCGTTGTAAATCTCCCTTTATTCCGACTTTTTACAAATAGTACAGAGATTTCGGTCGGAGCAGTAGGTGGTTGTATTAAATAGAAAAAGTGAATATTATCTGTAGCAGCGCGAAAATGTTGAATAAACAGGAAGAGAAGTGTCTAGCAGAAGTGAATGTTGGCCTCAATGAAAGCGTTGAGAAGTCTAGAACAGATGGTATCGTAAGAAACGCCGCCAAGGGTTGCAATTGCAAATGCCAAAAACTTACTTCAAAAGGTCATCAATGTCCATCTTGGCAGCTCTAGCCTCGGCAAAACCGGTTTGTTCGAGAACGCCCATAACCTTAGTCTTGATGTCGAAGGAGTCCTCAAGCATCTGGTGAGCAAGAAAAGGGTCAGTAAGCTGGCCGGTGGTTTCCATCAACCAAGAGAAACCTACCAAGTTGTTGGAGGCGCAATAGGTTTTGTAGTTTTGCTCCAGCATCATCAGGATGCTAGATGTTTTGAAATTGGCGGCTAACGTCTACAATGAAATAAATGAGTATTTTGTATTAGCGCCGATAAGACTCGTCTTGCCTACCTTGTTCTTTCTGACGAAAAGGATACGCATCAAACCGTCCCACTCATTGAAGTCCACTGGTGGTGGAGGGTTGATGGGCTCAAGACGCACGACGGAGGACTCGACTTGTGGAGGAGGACGGAAATTGTTTTTGCCAACCTAGCGGGGTAACGAAAACGATGGTTCACTAATGCGATCGAGCTCTTGCTGGAAATAACACACGTACCTTCATGATATGGTCGACGCGGGCGTAGAGCTGCACATTTACTGAGAGACGGCAGTACAAACTGTCACCAGGCTTGGCAAGAAGACGGAGAGCAAATTCTCTTTGGAACATAAGAACAGCGCATCTGCGATTCGGAATGTTCATAACTATGCATATCGTGATTTGATCTAACCTGTACTCACCTGAATAGAGGACGATGTTGTAGGAGCTTGAAGACTAGCGGGGAGGAAATCTAGAATGATCCGACAGGTTAGGCTTAAGCGTGAGAGATAGCCGCTTGGACAACATGCGTACTTGGTATGGAGTGTTACTAATGCAAACATCAAAGAATGGAAGGTCCTTTTTAATCACATCTCCCATGATAATTTCAAGGCGACGATGCTCCGGCCTACAACAAAGGTGCGCGGTTATTACGAGGTTCGTAAATAATCAAAATCTGCGTAAATCATACGTACTTTCCCTGAACACGCTTGATCAACTCGGCAGCCAAACGCTGATCCATTTCCATGGCCACAACCTTCATTCCACTGTTATTACGTTTGTTGATCGAATTTGGGGAGTGTAACACAACTTCACCTTCTTGGCTTGTTCCAAAATTCTGACCGTAAGATTACCAGTACCAGGACCAACTTCTAAAACAGTGTCGGTAGGTTTAATTCCAGCCTATGCGCCATAATGTTGAATTAATATTTGATGCGCGCGCGTCGGTATTCGGCATGATAAATAAAATATTGTCCTCGGTTTTACCTTGTCAACGATGCCCTGAGCAACAAGGGGATTCTTCAAGATATGCTGACCGAGATCCTTGTTGAACAAGGGATTGAAGGCTCTGGAGCTACCATCGTCGGGGGTGATAGCCTTGGCTTTGCTCTGTTTGATAAACTGCTTTTCGGAGATTTTGGGCATTAGTGTAGAAAATTGGCTTCAGTCCAATGCGCGGTATGAATGAACGGGAGTTCCGACGGGTCGCCCGAATCGGACCATTCCATAGTCATGGAAAAAAAGAAAAAAAATGGAATTTTCATTTTTTCACTACGGCCGTTCCAAGCACATAGCACGGAATGCGGGGAATCTTGATTAGTCTTGGTTAACCTTGACATACTCTCCTCCAGAAGAACCGATGCAGATGGTTACTGAACGCCAGGCTCAATCTGATAAAACCCCAAACTTGATCGATTAATCGAACTGCTTCTATGCTGGCCACTCAAGATTTTATGCATTCGTAAAATTTTCATCTCATTCTTCCTTTTGGGCAGTTTCCGGGGAGACCGATTTCATGATTGTCGGTTAAAAGACATACTGCTCTGTGTTGCGTTGTGGTAATAGAATTCGGTGGTTTTAGGTTACAAGTAGTCGAACGTTACGGAAGTGAATCTCTTGCATCCTCCTCATTAGTATGTTACGACCGTTCCCGGTACTAACCAGACGGTTTGGTGTCGCTCCTCGCTGTTGCGCCACAAGAGTCACGTATTCCTTCAACCAGCGAGCAAAAGCTCTTTTTGAGCCTTCTTTACTCTCTGCAAAACCACGTTTCTCAAGCTATGTGGGTCAAGCTCAAAGCCATTCTATACATCATTCTCGAGAGCGATTTCCGCAGCACGCCTCCTCCAATTCTGCGGCCACACCCGAACCACTGATAAAAGCTTTGAAAGCTAAGGATAGAAAGGCAGTATGGGAGGCGTTCCTGACAGCAAAAGAGGCCCTGATAAGTCCCGAGCATTACTCGAGGCTTCTTACTTTACTTGGCCACAGTCGTTCCAAAGGTAGAATAATAATAGAGTCCATGAAGAAAAATGACGTCCAATTCAGCACGTCCCAGCAATACGTTCCATTGATTTCGTTTTATGAAAGGCACGGAGAGACGAGACAGGCGGATACACTTCAGCAAGATCTTAAGCAGCAGGGCTTACGGTTCAACACACATGCATACAACACACTAATCGACCTCGTAGGTGGCAGCAAGCCTTATCGAGCCTTCGAGATTTTCCAGGCCGCCTCGAAGAACGAATTTGTCCCGAACCGAGCGACGTTTCATATACTACTTCGCCTCTGCAAAAAGCATAGCTTCAACGATCTGATTTCCAAGGTCTATTCCAACATGCGGGAATCTGGGTTCAAGCCATCGCTGATGACCTACAACATCCTTCTCGATACCTACACCAAGCTTCACCAATTCAAGAAGGTGGACGAGCTCCACAAAGAAATGAAGGCAGAGGGCATTGCACCAGACGTGTTCACCTTTTCCATTCTTCTGAATGGATATGCTTCGCGAAGAGACTGGAACTCAGCTGTACGATTGTATGAAAAGATGCGCGCCCAAAGCTTCGTCCCCGATACAATTGGATTCAACTCGTTGATCAATGTGCTCACCAAAAGTCAACACACTGACCGGGCAATGGTGCTCTATCAAGACATGTGCCGGCTGAAAATACCCCCAACGGTCGTCACCTTTTCGTTGCTCATCAATGGTTTCCTCAAAGCCCAGCAATACCAAAAGGCTCGTGATCTTATGGACGATATGCTCAGCCGCAACATCCAGCCTGATCACGTGCTATACAACTCGCTCATCCACGGATTTGGCCAATCGGGGGATCTCGATTCAGTTTTCAAGCTGGTGGAGGAGATGAAAGGCCGCGGGCTTTCGCCAGACGTCGTCACGTACTCATCCATCATTCGGTGCTATACAAGTGGCAAGAAAATCGACAAGGCATTGAAGGTCTACAGGGACATGTTAAGTGCCGGGGTTCGCCCCGACACTGTGATCTACTCGATTCTCCTTGATGCCTGTGGGAAACAGAAGAACATTGAGATGGTGAAGGAGTTGCACCAGGACATGCTATCAAACAGAGTTCCGTTGAATTCGGTCATCTATTCCAGCCTTATCCAGACATACTCCAAGTGCATGCCGCTGCAACAAGTTGTGGATCTTTATGAGGAGATGCGGAGGCGCCACATCCAGCCAGACACCGTGGTATACACCAACCTGATCCAATCGTTTGGGGAGCACTCGCAGATGGATCAGGCCCTCGGCATCTACAAGGACATGCTGGATTCGTCGATAAAGCCCTCCTTGGTGACCTTCAACGTGCTGATTGACGTTTGCGCCAAGCAATCGGATGTCTTTCGAGCATACGACCTTTTTGTGGAAATGAAGAAGTGTGGAATTGAGCCTGACGTGGTGTCGTATAACTCTCTCATCAACGCGTACGTCAAGAACCTTGATCTGGTGAGAGCCCAGCGTACTTTCGATGAGATGACGGCGGCCGGGCTTAGCGCATCTGTAGTAAGCTACAATACGCTGATCAATGGATATGCCAAGAAAGGGGATTATGAGAGAAGCCTGGCCCTCTATCAGGAGATGATCAGCAAGAACATCGCAGCCAACTCCCATTCCTACTCCATCATCATGCATTGCTATTCTCAGATGGGCAAAGGGGCTGCGGTCATTGACCTCTGGAAAGCTGCCAAAGCCTGTTCCTTCCCTCCATCCACATTCAACAGCACCATCTCGGTGTTACTAGACTCGTGCGGCTACAACGGTGACTTGCGAACGCTCCAATCGACCTGGCAATCGCTTAAATACGAGAGGTTTTCCCTTGACGAGAACAACTTCAACTCTTACATTGAAGCACTCTGTCGTCACTCGGCGATACACGAAGCAATCCGGGTTTTCACCGAGGAGATGTCACTTATGGAGGTCAAACCAAGTGTCAAAACATGCCGTACATTGCTCACGCCACTCCACCATCACAAACGAACCACAGAAATCCATCAAGTATACCATCATTTAAAAACACACTTCCCCCAACTGTACTCTGAATTCCTGAGAGAATCCAAAATTGTACACTAACAGTCGCATATGCACATTCCTCCACACTAACATTGCTCCCTCCTACGCATTTTTGCCACATATTTTCATTCCATTTCACCAATCCCCCTTTATCTGCAACTCATTTCTCATCCATCATCCAGTTACTTGCCTTTAGCTTTCGTTGTAATATAGGATATGATATGCGTGATTTACCCAATTAATAAATGGCGCTTCATATGTTTAATGATTCACCAGTGGATCACGTTAATCGGCAATTCCCATAAAAAAAATATGCTTCATATTTTCAATTTGCCCTCCGACCGGCTTTTACCCGTTCGTCCAGCTTTCTAGCGACCCAAGTATTTGAAGCATGGTGGTAAGCAGCGGCTGGTTGGTGCAGGCCATTTCAGCTCTAACTCCGTTGAATCCCACAGAAAATCAACCTTTTGTTCAAAGCTGAGCTTGTCAACGTAACCGATCTTCGACCAGAATCCGACGATTATGACTGGCATTTCAAGGTTGGATTTGTAGCTTGCTGTTTATTCTCCTCCACAGGGCACTAAATGGGATGACCACGAATGTAGATCAAGTGCAACAGCTGCCACGAGGTTGACCAGAACTGGATCACCCTCAACTTCACGGAAACCTCGGACGTTTCAGGCAGCCGTGGAGAAGCCCATCTCGTAATGCGTTGCAAGTTCTGCAAGAGAGAAAGCTCAGCATGTATAGTATCGTTATCCCAACTCCAGCCTGGTTTTTGGCGTACTTACAAGAAGGAAACCCTTTAGCTTTTGATGAATCCCAGAAGGTTCGACCATACACCATCGACGACTCAGGATCCTTTGCCAGACTGGTTACTCTGGATTGCCGTGGCCTCGAACCTGTGGAATTCGAGCCTAGAGTAAGTTCTATATTGCGCATCCTCTCTGAGTTGCGAACTAAGTTTTTTGGACCAGGATGGCTGGGTATGCAAGGGAGCCGAGTCCAATACTCCCTTCCAAGAGATCGACTTGACTGACCAAGAATGGGCAGATTACGATGATAAGGTAGGTAACCTAGCGGACTCTTATTCCAACGGTCTACTAACGAACTATTTAGGCCAACGACGAGGTTAGTATCATGGAAATCGAGGCGAAGTTCGAAAAAGCATAATCATGGTCAAGCGAAGAGCAAACGGCACATTCATCAATAAACTGAATGAAGAATAATCGAGATTATCGATGGTGGATAGAGACCAATGCACCCGCTCTAACACTGCAAGATGCAAATGTTATAGTTCGGAACCTGGTGTTATCCTTTTATTTATCTAGTACGAAACATGGGGTGTATTCGCACTGGCTATTTTGGCTGGAGTGTCTTGTGCTTATGGTTTGGCCGAAAGGTTGCTTAAATAAATAGTGATATATATATATATATGCTTAAGTAATAGTGTTATATATGCATATGGGTTGCTCTATTTCTATAATTGACAGGTGACGTGTGAGATGGTCGAGTCTTAGCCAAAGTGAGTCTGGCTAAGGGGAGTTAAAATGCGTTCCCATCACAGACCCGTGTTTGCGACAAGCGAGAACCGCGAAATATATCAACAACACAGTAATCAATCCATCTATCTATGTTTATCAATTTTTTCTCATTCGATATAGCAATGCAATTGTTGTGAAATTATGACCTTGACTCTACTTAATTTAGTCAAGTACTCCGAGTTTGCCTATCCTCTAGAACTCACCTTCGCCGAGGGAATTTCTCTGAACATTTGCTCAGCTTTTCGTTTCCAAAGTTACCCGAAAGCTTCTTTTTTTGGCCATATATTTCAGTTCTCCAGGATACACTGATCAAACCCCGAGATGGTCTTATACAAGTTGGTTGTTCTTGGTGATGGTGGTGTTGGAAAGGTAGTGAGTTCGTCTGTTATGGAATCGTGTTTCTTGCCATATGCACTAGTCTCTTACGTTACAAGTTGGCCAGACACTAACTATAATACCCCTTCCTCTAGACGGCGCTTACTATTCAGGTTGGTCTTTAAGATGAAGTTGGTCGAAGTCTTACCATCGTGAGCTATACTTTAACCTTCCCATTATATTTCGTCTACTTTTCGGGTTTTTTGTCGTAACAGCTGTGCTTAAATCATTTCGTGGGTCAGTAGATATGTATTTCAAATGCATATGCTTTTGCTGGTCTAATCGATTCTTCTTCCTCGAAAACCATGCTTTTTGATATACAGAGGTATTTCGACGTGCTGATCTCTTTAATCTTGCGTTGTGATATTCATTTTTCTCTCTTGCTACAACAGACATACGATCCCACTATAGAAGATTCCTACCGTAAACAGGCCGTCATCGACGATCAGTCGTGTATGCTTGAGGTGCTCGATACCGCGGGCCAAGGTAAGACAAAGCTCTGACCGGGTTTGTATTTAGTCGTCAGTAGGTTAACTTCGTTCCCCAGAGGAATACACCGCATTGCGAGACCAGTGGATTAGGTCAGTAGTTTGATATCACATTTTTAATTCAGCCGTCTTGGTGACTTATCGCTTATCAGAGATGGAGAAGGGTTTTTGGTGGTTTATTCCATTTCTTCACGTTCTACGTTCGAACGTGTAGAAAGGTTTAGAGACCAAATCATTCGCGTCAAAGATACCGAAAGGGTCCCAGTAATGCTAGTAGGAAACAAATGTGACAAGATCAACGAGCGAGAGGTTTCTAAAGAAGAGGGGCTTGGGATGGCACGGAGACTTGGCTGCGAGTTTATCGAAACTTCAGCAAAGACATCAGTGAATGTCGAAAAATCCTTCTACACCATCGTACGAATGATCCGTGCCGCGCGGGAAGGTAGCCAAAGGGTCGGAAACAATCCTAGCGAGAAAAAGAAGAAGAAAAGCAAATGCCTCATCTTGTAGCAGTAGTGTCTCGCCACTCCTAGAGACTTCCTCATCTTACCTCGTTTACCACCCTTTCCCCCAACAAAAAGCTTTTGCTTGATCTCTACCTCAACAATGCTATCCAAGTGGGTGACCAATCCCTCCCTACATCCTCTTCAAGTTTCAACCGCCCAACCTGACCTGACCTTGTCCCGAGTGAAGATTGTTCCCCGTGCATGGATTTTGTTGATCTATCTTTTGTCCATTCAGCTTTCTTCCCCACTCTAGCGCCATTTGTTAATTTATCTCCGTATGAACAAAGTGTTTGATAGTGTTCTAATGTCGGCAAATAGTAATATTCGAGCAAATCGTGTGGCCATTGTCCGTTGCGGAAGTGGCATCAGTGTAGCTATATCACACGAGCATTTGTTGTGGTGATCTCTTTGTGTGAAGTGATCAGATAAATCATTTGTTTGAAGGACGTCGGAATAAGAAAATGATCATCCGTGGCCCCTTCTGTAGTTCGCCAAACCCGTCAAGCGATAGGGAGGGGCGGGCGACCATGCAGGCAAATTAGGAATCGCTCGTGGTTAAGGGGTCAGGTATTTATTTAGCTCGCATTGTTTCCATTATCAAGGACCCGGTGTCATTATACTCGCGACGCTTCTTTGTGACAATTTGGATTGTTGGCGTTTGCGAACACATGGAATGATTACTGCTGGCCTGGGAATGGCATGATGAAACAAGGTGATGTTCCAAATCAGGACGGTGGCCCCCTTTTCTCCTCTACCGGTGGCCCCTAAAAGACATCAGGTGTTGTCGATGCTAGCATATTAACGTCTCAGGGGGAACGCAACAGCCAATGAGAGCCTCCACACCCGGCCTCCAGACGAGTCGTGCCCAAGCAGCGACCGAGCCTCTTAAACCGCTGCTGACAATATCGCAGATCGAACAATAACGCTGGTTCCAAAATGGAAATGAGCCAGCATTATCGATTCGTGACTGTCATGGCTCGACCAATGGCCGGAATTGGGACTTTGTTCGCTGGCTAAGCCATCACCTGGTTGGTGATACACAATCCGTACTGCACATGATCCTCTCATCGAGATGTGTCGGGTTTTTTCTCAAACGATTCATTTGAAAATCGAAAGTACAAGCCCCTTCGAGTCATGCACTTCAAAATCCCGACGCTGAACACTGCAGGGAAAAGGGGCCCATTTTCTCGAGAAGCAGCGGATCACGTTACTCCATGACGAACACCTCCATCCTCGGCGAGGATTCATCTCCCAGTCCATCGAATGCCATGTCTTGGTGATGAACGCCAGCCACCCCATGCCCACCACCAGGTGGAAAATTTCCGTTGATTAGAGTTTGATAAAATTCTCCTCGATGACCAAGCAATCCCAGTCAAACCATTAGCTGTACAGCAAACAGGTTCTATTTTCTAGTAAGTCGCATCGAATTAACAAACAGGTTCCTGATCCAAATTCGACACCACACTTGACATTCCTAAATTCCCTTGATATAGAGAGCAGCCCCTCACCCAGGCTCGCTCATTAAGCTCTAATCAGACCCCTAATTCGACGCATCCTCTCTGAGATCCAACATCAGCATATCCCTAGATGTAGCAGGTTCATGTTCTCGGATTCAGAATCGCCTATATAAGCCGCTGCTACCCCTCAATATCCCTCAGATCCTCGAATATTTATCTCTGAGCTTCGTGACCCACCTGATTGTTTTGGGCACCACCTTCCCATCACGTTCTTCTGCCTCCTGATAGAATATTATGAATTCTCCTGTTGTCGCCACCTCCCACGTACCCTTTCCCTCGGATAAGCATAAAGTCCACTGCGCGAAATACTCCACCTCGCTGGACCCGAGAGGGTATATCCCTGTGTACGAGTTTACATTGAATGAGCAGCCCATCCTGTGGGACAGAGAGACCGGTTACGTTTACTGGACTGGCATTTGGAAGGCCATTGGCCGGGAGAAGAGTGAGATTGCCAAGCTGGTCGACTCCAACCCCGAGCTGTCCAAAGATGTCAAGAAGATCCGTGGGGGATTTTTGAAAATCCAAGGCACATGGTAAGCAGCCGTATTCCCTTCTCCGTCAGTCCACGCGGGATACTCACCTCCTCCCCCTTTCCCCTTAGGCTTCCCTTCGACCGTGCTTACGAGTTGGCCACGAGGACCTGCTGGTACATTTCGGAGGATCTGGTCCCGGTGTTTGGTCCCCAGTTCCCCAAGGATGTCCTAGACCCGTCCCATCCTAACTCCTCATCCCGTGTCCCCATGTCTATGGAGGAGCGGAAGAGCAAGGCCGCCGAAATCGCCCTTGCGAAACAAAAGGCAAAGATATCCAAGGCTGGCATGGTCAGTCCCCCTGAAACACCCAATCTCAGTGGAGAAGAAGGCTATACACCAAAGAAAGCCCCTGGCGCTCCAAAACGCAAGAGAGACACCAGCAAGAAGTCCCCCAAGAGCACGGATGACGCCGACAAGGACTTCATCTCGGTGCTTACCAATGGAGTCAACGGGTCTTCCATTGCATACCAGACCCCAGTGACCTACACATTCCACGCATCGATCTTCCCAAAAAAGTCCGGAATCATCAGATCCAAGCAGCCCAAGCGTAGACGGGTCATGGACGAAAACTACAACACCAAATTCGTGGAAGATCCCAAGGAGCTGAACGATGCAGTGATTGCTAGCCTGTGTCTGCAGAAACTCTCCCAGGATGACGGCTCTCGCCCGCTGAATGAGATAGTATGCGTGGCGCCCACATCATTTCTTATCGGGAAGCACGAGTTCCGCTTTATCAATGAGCAATACCGCTTGAAAGCGCAATGCTGAAGGATCCGCGATTCGCACCAGCTCTCCAACCGCCCCCCTCCAATGCGGCCAGTTTATTGGCCGTTGGGTATTTACGATGCTCCGACATACTGTTCCCCTCGAATGTTACCTTACATCATCCTTCATAATCATAATCCTGCAGGAGAGGCTGGTAGTTCCCCTCTATTTCGCTTTCCAGAGCTATTTTGTTGACCAGTTGAGGAAATGTTCACGTTGTATATAGCGCTCTCCCTTCCTCCCCTCCCCCACCTCCGGCAGGGAAGATACCAAACCCTCCTTTCAAAAATTTAGACCTTTCAATGGCCCTTCCACTAGAAATCTATATACCTTTCGTCGGATTAGTGTGACGATATGAGCCCGAGACCAACCTTCCCTATCTTCATCTCGCATGGTGCTTCTTTTCAAGATATTGTCAGTTTAGTTTAGAAAACGTTTCGGAATATATAAAAGTACTGGAAAGAACATGGATTCCCCAATATTGGCACACCGGTATGGAGCCTGTGTCGTCGGGACAAATGCTATGGCTCACGCGGGACACATCCCACAGGATCTCTCCGAAGCCCACCGCCAGCTCATACCAGATTCCATCAGGATTCCTTGGTAAATGCCTGGACACCTGCGACAATCCCTGTATGGATAGAAAACCATGGAATTTCCCGCACCACCGGGACAAAATAGGAAAGCCGTTTGATGGGGAATCGAGAGGAAATCCTGGCTTATCTGTCACGTAACGTGCACGGAGAAATCCATTGGATGAAAATGAACCAATTCGGTGGAGAATAGAAACACTATATATACCATGGTTTGGGACATTTATCCATCAGCACGGCCAATTCGAGCGCTCCCAAATAGGGGGAGATTTTGAGAAATGGGTCACTAAAAAAAAAGTCTACTACCAGGGGAATGGGGGCAGAGCAGGGGATGAAAAAATTGTTGGCTTTAAATTAACCATTGGATGCGTCATGGGCCTGCCACTGTTCTCACTAGAGTAGTTCACTTATTCAACATGTCCAGCTTCGATCAAAAGACTCTTCAGAAGGTTATCAAGGAAGGTGGTAAGAGAGGTGTCGAGATCCAAGGTGTCGCCGAGATGGGTGGTTTGGAATTCTTCTGCACCAAGCTCGATGAGCCCAACGGTAACGTTGAGCTTTTGGTTGAATCCATGAAGGCCATGAACGCCGAGGTCGATCCTAGCGAGGAGGAGCGCAGAGGTGGTTCCGGTGCCGTCGGTAAGATGATCTTCTCCATCAACAACGAGAAGGTCGCCGTTGTCGCTTACGTCCCCAAGGACAAGGCCGACAAGATTGACATCAAGGACTGGCTCTTGGCTGCCCTTACTCCCTTCGATGGCAAGGTCTTGTCTGTTGAAGGTGATATCGCTACTGGTGAAATCCTCGCCAACCCTGACAAGGGTGTCTTCACCCTCAAGGTCAGAGATGAGGCTCTTCCTTTGGCTATTGCCTACCTCAGATCCAAGGGTCTCTTCCCTGAAGCCGACTCTGACTCCGACTCCGATGTCGCTTTCGGTGATGACTTCGACTTCGATGCTTGTTAATTTTTGTACTCTTTACCAAACCCAATTGTTACAAAAACGAATAATAATAAATTTATTCATTAATAAGCGAACCACTTCGCGTCTCCCACCAATCGATGTTGATGCCAATGCACCTGATTCTAGTTTGCTATCGCTGACACACCCTATGGGGTTTACCAGATGCACCATTTGTGAAACTGCTCGTAATGTCGGACTTGCAACACGAGAGGCATCGGATGGTCAATGACTTCGGGGTGGATAGGGAGCCTCTGTTTACTGCGCTCTACTTTGAATCCTTCAAGGCGAAGACTTTTCCTGTAGAATCACGCGCTTGCAGACAGCTGTCTATAATCGAGAAGAAATAACCCTTCTTCACCCAGAAGTCGCGTGGACGAGCAATTCAGGATTTTGTGATGGTCTTGAATGTCGTGAAGATCAGTGAAAGGAGGCAAAAACACAACATAAAAAATCAGACCGTACGAGTCAGCCTATGGTATATTCTCGCCCAAGCCCTTGGCTGGTTGGGGAGTGCCCGGAATCGACACGAGTATGATATACCACATTCTATGGGGTAATTCATGCGGCCTCGCTGCAATGTCGGAGTGTATGCGCCATACGTATCGTGACATGCTAGCAGTTCTATAGCATCGCAGCAACTAGAGGCATGAAGGTTTCCCCATTTCTAGGTGCGCCACACGATAACGACAACATTTATCCCAAGATCACTGGTTGATGTTTCATGCTTGAAATAGATCAAACGATACCCATCTACCAACACAACAATGGTTCGTCCTCGCCTTCAATTGAAAACCACCACGAGAGAAGTGCATACTATCGATTGCATATAATCGAGCCCATCTATCCCTCAACGATTACAAGCGATAGATTCATTTCATGCACATGGAGTGATGGCAGTTGTGATTCCAACACTTATGGCTTGGTTTGCTGAGCATCTGCGACACATCACGGAACCAAGTCCCTGGTTTTCTCTGAGGCCGATCGGGCGATTCTATGACATCATGAGAGCAAGGAAAACATTGTACTGTATGGTATGCTGGAAGGCAATGCCTTTAAGCCAATCCATGGCTGTACGTGTGTGAATCACTATTGTATTCAATGAACTCACCTCTCGCGCTAGTCCCGGAATAGAGCCAACGGAAAAAATTCTTCCGGCGTACCTTGAATCCTTGCTGCCTGCATGGATCGTAGATCCGTCAAACATGCCTGTATGCGGCAAACCTAAGCCCTCCCATGCTGGCCAATTGCCACTGTGGCTGGGAATGGCAAAGGGGGCCGGGGGCGGCGGAGATCCTTTGTCCGGCTCTCTTGGCAGTGTCTCTACATCTCTTACGAGCGCGTTTCAATGAACGTTGTAGTGGAGGAAGTTTCAGAGGCCCAGAGGGTTGTCAAATTCACGGGATTCCAGTGAGATAGTAATGTCTGGAGTCCAAGGTGAGATGTATCAACGGTTATGTCATCTCTGAAACCATTAAAAATAAAGTTTATGCGATAGCTATCTTCTTCATATCAACCAAATCACACCCGGGGATGGCATACTGGCCAACTGGATCCGTTGGATAAGTGGAAGCACGCATATCATACTAAGTTTTGTCATTAAGCCTGCATGAATCTCCAAAGGGTGGAGTATTTGAAGTGGATGTACTACACTTGGAAACCTTCATGTTATATATTTCAATACCACGATTATACGAAGCTCGCTTTTTTACATAAATTTATGATGCCTTTATGACGACACTGGCAGATTTGTAACGGTGTCAAAACCAAAGGTCTGTATATAACTAGCTGGCGGGCGATATCTGTAGCTGCACAGTTGTTTCTCTCAAACTCCTATCTTTACAGATTTCAATACTGTTCAGATCAAACCATGAATACCACTAGCCGCGACTCTAGATATAAAGTATTCGACAAGTATGCGCTGTTTAGCAACTTCACCGCACTCATCGCGGGCCTGAATGCAGGGTACAACTCTGGCGTGCCCAATATTTCTCAGGATGTGATCCTCGAGTGTCCCCCCGCCACCACCGGGGCCTATTTCCCCGACTGCCTGCCGATGGAGCCACTCGTCTGGTAGTTACAATTGAGATCCACCACATTAGCCGAATGCAAATGACTAACCATTTATGCGATTAGGGGCTTTGCCGTGGGCGTGTTCGCGATCGGTGGCCTGATTGGGAGTATAGGTGCAGGATATATAACAAGCACCATTGGACGTCGAAACACGCTCTTGTGGAATAACGTGGTTTTTGTGGCTGGAGGCTTGGCTCTGGCAATGTCGACCACAACCGTCCTATTTGTGATCGGTCGTCTCTTGGTGGGGATTGGCAGCGGGGTTGCTGGAGTCGCCATCCCCACATACATCGCTGAGACATCCACAAATCGCATGAGAGGCACTATGGGCATACTATTCGAATCCTCGCAGATGCTCGGCATCTTGCTGGCTCAGGCGTTTTGTCTATTCTTCAATGGCGTCCCAGGGTGGAGATGGCTGATGGGTGCGACGATTGCCCCTGCCGCCATTCAGGCCGTATTGCTTTGCTTTTGCAAAGAAACCCCTCGCTATCTCATCATGACCGGCAGACTTGACGAGGCCAAAGATGTTTTGGAGAAGCTTCGATTCGGATACGATACCGAAAACGAGTTCCAGGAGATGTTGGATGCCCAGCGAGGTGATAGTTCCACTCCTACCAGCTCTACTCAGCTATGCTCAAGTAATCCTAGCACCTGTGTCTTGGATAGTGATAAGGAGTATGAGGAGAAAACCATCATCCCATGCGAGGGCTTAAAGGGGAAATCGCTCACTGAAGTCACCGAAGAGGAGAGGCAAGAGGTTACTGTGGTGACCGCTCTAAGGCCTCTTAACATACTGGACGTGCTTCGGGACCGTTCCCTCAAGAAATTCAGCATCATCAGCATCATCCTATTCGCCTTCCAGCCTCTGTCCGGAATCATTGGAATTATTTATTACTCGCAAAGTATTTTCAAAGATGTCTTCGGTGCTGAGAAAGCGTCCTACGTCACAATTGGCATTGCCATCATCAACTTGGTAATGACCTCGGTTTCAGCTGTGATCATTGCTCGCACCGGTCGCAAGCTTCTCCTCCTGATCAGTGCTAGTGGGATGGCAGTCATGGCGGTGACCATGGTACTTGCGTCCCTATACAATATCGAGATGCTGGTGGTCGTCTCATGTAAGATTCCAAATTCTATCAGATGGATATATAGAGTTTTCCCTAACATCCAGGCCTCTTTTTTCTCAGCACTTCTCTACGTTGCTGCCTTTGCTATCGGAATGGGCCCAGTGACCGTCACCATCATCCCAGAAATCATGCCAACCGTAGCGGTCAGTGCAGTTGTAGGGGCTGCAACAAGTATAGGATGGATGTAAGTTGGCACATGAATTCATTCGTGTGGAGTATCACAATGCTAATGTAGCTTCTAGCGGTACATTCTCCGTCGGCCTGATCATTCCTACCATGAAGCAGTACATGGGCTCCTATACTTTTCTTGTCTTTGCAGTTATCAACATCATCGCCACCATTTTCATCAAAATGTTTGTGCCCAATGCATAATCAAGTCTCATCAAGATATCGAAAAACATATGAAGCACTAGACAATGACTACCATCAAAAGCTTGTAAATAAGAGAGAGCATCAATCATAATTCATATATATCTTCCATCAATAAATGCCGGCTTCTATCTCAGCTTTTGCCCTCGGTGGCTTAGACGACCTGGATTCCATTGGCTTCTTCAATGCCTTTTCCTCCAACGGATTTGGGGCTTTGAGCAATCATTCGATGACTCTGCTAATTTAGCAACATATGACCTTCAGTCATTCCACTAGTCTACACACGTCAATAAGAATAAAGTGACTTGCTAGATCTTGGGCTGTATCTGCATACTCGAATGACCCACAATGCTTGGCATCCACCAAATGCTCGAAGTATTTAACGCGAGTGTAAAATCCCAAGCAGTTAGTCCGATATGTTGCTCAAATTCACTCTCAGTTCTCTTCAATTTCTTCTTTTTGCGAGCATTATCGGCGCACAAACCGGTGTTCAGAGCAACACATATACTAACACCACTTCCACAGTATGGGTGACCGCCACCTCCTCATTCGATTCTGATGACACAACCATTACCTCAACTGTGACTGAGACTGCTACAGAACCTTTTACCCAAAGTACTCCTACTGCCAGCTTTGATACCACTGTTACTGTCACTGTCACAGCCTCCGAGCGTCAATCTTCTGCACACGTTTCCTACACCACCGTGACACAAACAGAAGGCTCCATGTGCACAGCCACGGTACATCCCTCTGACTCATGTCAACATGGCCAGTATCGTTGCAACGGAGATGACTTTGACCAATGCGTTTATGGTAAATGGGTTACACGACAATGTGCAAGCGGCACCAAATGTCGCCCATCCAAGAAGATCTATATTCTTTGCGACTGAGCCATGGTCCACGAGTTGAAATTTGAATTATTGCTTTTTAATAAATTGCCAAGTCTGATCTGCACACAATATCCACCTGGTTTCCCACCGAAAAATCATCGTCCTGGGAATGTCTGATCGATATCTACCTCTCAGATCTAATACCCGACCCGTGTGAAAGTTGGTGGTGAGAACTTGCATCATTGGAGCAGATATGATATGGAGTGGACAGACAGCAGTCACATGTGCCTTATGGGCACCAATTGATTCTATCCACACAAACTGCTAATCTTCTCATGCTCACATGATGATGCGACAATATAAATTAACTGTGTCTATCAATGGTCTCGATAATCATCTGACAAAATGAAAGTTTCCAACGGAGCCGCTCCTGAAAAATCCCTTCGCATAACCCTTTTATTCTCAGTAAACGATGGAGTCGGTGCCCTTGATGAGGCCCTCAAGGTCATCAACGCACTTAACGTTTCTTTGACCCGTATCGAATCGCGCCCCAGCAGCACTAGCGACTGGGATTATGACTTTTTCGTCGACTTCTTGGCTAGCGAGCTAGCGACTGTTGAAACTGTTGTCAAGTCCCTGGAAAAGGTATCCGGAAATGTCAAGGTAGTCAGCACTGGAGCCACCAACCCTGCTGGGAATAGCACTCCTTGGTTCCCGAGAAAGAAGTCTGACTTGGACAGCTTTGCCGACAAGGTGCTGGAGATGGGCGAAGAGCTGAGCTCAGACCATCCAGGCGCCAAGGACCCTGTGTACCGTGCTCGTCGTGCCGAGATCACTCGTATCGCCCGTACTTACCGCCATGGAGAGCCACTGCCAAGAATCGATTACACGGAACAGGAGGTCGCCACATGGGGGGCAGTTTTCCGCAAGCTTACGGCAATGTACCCAACCCACGCCTGTCGTGAGCATCAGTACGTGTTCCCGTTGTTGGTGGAGAACTGCGGGTATCGTGAGGACAATATCCCACAAATCGAGGATATCACACGGTTTTTGAAGGATTGCACAGGGTTTACTCTGCGCCCGGTCATGGGATTACTCACATCAAGGGATTTCTTAAACGGCCTTGCGTTCCGAGTGTTCCATTCCACACAGTACGTTCGTCATCACTCAAAACCCCTGTACACACCTGAGCCCGACTGCTGCCACGAGCTTTTGGGGCATGTGCCGTTATTCGCAAATCAGGATTTCGCTGATTTTTCACAGGAAATTGGTTTGGCCTCACTAGGTGCCAGCGATGAAGACATCGAAAAGTTGGCCACCATCTACTGGTTCACAGTGGAATTCGGCCTGTGTAAGCAGGGCAACGAAGTCAAGGCATTTGGGGCTGGTCTACTGTCCTCCTTTGGAGAGCTGGAATACTGCCTTTCAGACAAACCCACAACGCTACCATTCGACCCATCCAAGGCTGCAGTTCAAAAGTACCCCATCACAGATTACCAGCCAGTATACTTCGTTGCTGAGAGTTTCAAAGACGCCAAAGAGAAGGTGCGGGAGTTTGCTCGTAGCCTGAACCGGCCCTTCGACGTTCATTACAACCCCTATACCGAAACCGTGGAGATTCTGGACACTCGTGATAAAATGGTTAAATACGCGCACAACATCAAGAGTGATCTGCAGACTCTAGTCAATGCATTGGAAAAGTTATGAGTAGAAGTGTTTATAGTCCCTAATAAAATCTCCATAACGATGACATTTAGTGTTTATATTTCCTGAGCTCTTCATAACGATGACATTGGATACTCATGATCGAATGGGCGAATACACACACAACATTAAGAGCTTATAGTTCCTAACAAAATCCTCATTTATTTGCACCGGTTAGAGATATATCATGCATGTGAATGGTCATATGATTGCTTCATGAGCTGGCTGATGCTTTCGACCCATTGCTGGGCGTTTCCAGTGGGGTCCTCGAAGTAATGGGTTTTGTTGGGCTGGAGAATGCGGTCAGTAACGAGAGCCAAACAGTAGAGGGGATTGGGTAACTCACCGTATGTACAAAGAAATGTTTCTTATTTTTATATTCAGGGAGCAGACGTTTGGACCAGGCGATCTCTCCCGCTTGAGTCATCTTCTCCTCGTTGATGTAGATCAACCGTGGGAAGTCCGTTAGAAGCAGAACGCGCTTCTTGGAGAACAGCCCCCGTCGCTTAGTCAGCTTGCCGCATCTGACGATCAGCTCCGACTCCAGTAGGAAAGGAGACCTATTAACGGTTGGTTCAATATCCATACACACAATGCGATGCCGTTCTTACCATTTGGATTTTCTTTGCGCTTCGAGCTTTTGCGCCCTATCCGGGTCATTGGCCTGGTCGATCGAGGCTCTTGGTTCCTGGAATGGATCCTGCTCGGTCAATGAAGGCTGTGTAGGTGGATGGGTGTAGTCTGGCTCTGTGCTACGCAGCTCCTCGGCATTGTGTTCTGGGTTGGGCGGTAAGTAAGGAACCAACTTGGGTGCCTCTTGCTTATGAAGATCGTTCCAATCTATTCCCTCGAAGAACGGATGCTTTTTCAGCTTTTGGATACCATCCGAGTCACATCCCAGGCGTTGCTGTGGATCAGCGACCTGCCACGAAAAACCACGTTAGCTCACTGGCCGCGATTCGAACTGGACGAGACGAGCCTACCAGCAACCGCTCGACAAGATCTTGCGCGGTTTTTGGGAATCCCACTGGGAAGCTGTATTCTAGTTTGATGATCTTTTGGAAGGTCTGGTACTCGTTTGCTCCTTTAAATGGCGGTCTTCCAGCTAGGAGCTGATACAAGATGCATCCCAAGGCCCAAAAATCTGCGCTATCTAGGAGTTAATAAACCGTGGAGGATAGTCGGTAACCACAATTACCAACCTTTTACTGACTTCTTTGTCGGTCAACAGCTCAGGCGAAACGTATTCGGCTGTACCCACAAACGAACTGGCTCTCCCCTCCACTGGTGAAGAATGTTACTGGCAACAATCTAAGATTCTGGCGTGGCTAGGGGAACTTACTCAGCTCATCAGATGCGGCCTCTGGGGGGTCGTCCACCATCTTTGCAGTGCCAAAATCGGTCAATTTAATGTGCATCTTGTGATCAAGAAGAATGCTGCATGCAATGAAATTAGCAGACATTTCAGCTGTAATCGATTTGGTGAGCAGTTACTTTTCCGGCTTTAGATCCCTGATTAGACAATAAACATGAGCTTGCGTTATTTGTGTAAGTCACCATGCCAATCTCATACCTGTGAATGATTCCTTGCGAATGAATGTATTCCATAGCAGTGATTATCTCGGCTGCGTAAAAGCGCGTGCACTTTTCATCAAATGAGCCAAGCTTTACAAAGTGATAAGAGAGTGAGCAACGAAAGAGATGCGCTTCACTGATCTAATGGTTGGATACCTTTCGGATGTACGAAAGGAGCTCTCCATTCTGAGCGTAATCTAGGACGTAATCTGTGAAGCGGTAGTCAAGGAAGTACTCTATTCTTGTTTGTGAAGTGAAAACTGGTTGGCAAAATGGATACACAAACTCGAGTTGTCTTGAAAAGTGAAATGCAACCGGACGATGAAGGGATGATGCAGCTTGCTCAAGGTACTCTTCTCGATGGTAACGTATTTCACCTTCTTCTCCTTTATAATGTGTCGCTTGTCCAGTACTTTTACCGCAAACTCTCGACCTGTATTATACTCCATTGCCGAATATACCTATTCGTCAGAGGGCTCAGCAGTGAATTGCATTTGATGTTGTATGAGAAGGCCTACTGTTGAATATGAACCTTCTCCAAGCACACGTCCAAAGCTGAAGTCTTTGGGAGTTCTCTTACGAGAAGCAGACGAAGAAGTTGCCTTGAGCTTAGTGGTAGGCTCAGGACTCTCTTCCTGTGCTGAAGAAACGGTGGGAGACTCCTTAGGAAGGCATCTCTCCTCCTGGTCTTCAGCAGGTTGCTTTGAATCGGTGCTTGAAGAAAGCTGTTGTGGCGTCTCGTGCATCCTTTGGAGTAAGGCTACAGAATCTTTACTTTGAAGACAGGAAAAGCTTGGACCAAATAAGGATACTTTGGTGAGACCTTAACAGAAAATCAAGTGTGCAATGTAGTGTTTGCTGTCTATTTACTTTCCCTACAAATCCATCTAATAATCCATTGAATATTTATTCAATCAAAATCACCATAGTATTTTTATTTTACTTGCCATGATTTCCCTTCGGAATCCTGTCCTTGTCGTTCGCGAAATATGTCTGCCTTGACTACAGACCTGATTTTAAAGTATACACTGCTCAGTACACCTACGAGTTTGAATACTTGTGAAATCTCCTTGGAGCTTATCCGATTATTAAACTTACGGGTTAATCAATGGGTTGAAATCACTACCTCCGAAGAGGTACACATTTTCCGTCAGCGAACTATCGATAACCACGCGATAAAGCTAATCTTTGAGTCTAATATTCGTAAAAAGACCTACTATTGTAAAACATGGCCCACCGCCGAACTTGACTGTCAGTCCATTAGGCTAAACACTCTGCTTAAAAAAAGAAACAACCAAGTAAAATTCATAGAAAGAGGCAAATGTAAGGATTCTCAGTTTGTTTTCATGATATTCTTCGCTTTAGAGACCTAGTACTTACTACAGCTTCTTGGGGATAAATCTCCAACGTAGGCACCCTCACCCCATTACAAATTAATGTTCCTAAAGCAAGCGAAGTCACAGTCTCGGTTAATGTTCAAGAGTCGACTACTTTATTCGAAGAGCTTGGCTTTTCGTTCGCAAACGCCCCGAGAAGCATTCAGATTCACGTGGGTACAATCCTCCATTATCTAATAGTTTAACTGCTAAGACACAATAACCCCTAGGCTGTACGGAATATGCTTCAAGACGTATTGGTGTCGTCAGATACCACGGTTGGCTCTGGGGTCGCAGGAAAAAGTTTAGGTTTACAGGTAAATTCGAGCCTCTACTACAGTAGAATGAAGTTGCTCAAGGGCATAATTCACATATAGGTCCATAGCACAGTTCCGCAGGACCGTCCTGTTCTAATCGGCAATACGACCCGAGTCAACCTCTCGAGTAAAGAAGATTTAATTGCCGAGCAAACATCAAAACAGGGCACCAACGAGCTTACGAAGTCACTTGCTAAGATATCCATCTCATCACGGGAGCTTCCTGATTCTCTGCCTGGATTAGAGCAAGCATATCAAGGGCTTCTGGAGCTTGTGAGCTATCCCTTGAAATATGCAGACAAATTCACAGAGCTAGGAATAGAATGCCCAAAAGGTTAGCTAATTAGCATGTTGAGGATATGCCTCATAACACAAGTTAAAGACGGAACGATCGCATAGGGGTTCTATTATACGGGCCACCTGGAGTAGGCAAAACATTGCTGGTACGCACTGTAAGCGAAGCCACAAACGCCCACATGGTCAGACATCCACTCTTGCCATTGTCAAAGTTATTTGTATTGATTGGCCATTAGATAAGCTTACACGGACCAGAGATATTCAGCCCTTACCCCGGAGAGAGTGAAGAACGCCTTCGGAAAAAGTTTGCCGAAGCATCTATGGTCTCGGAACAATCCTCTCGTCCTTGCTTACTTTTCATTGATGAAATCGTAAGATCTTGGATACCTCTTCGACCAGTAACCCTCCAAGCCCTCCTGACTCAATCTATTTAGGATTCTCTTACACCCAACCGCTCAGAGGCGCAACTCCACGAATCTAGAGTTGTTGCTCAGCTGCTCACTCTTATGGATGGGCTGAAGTCTCGTGGAAAATTGGTGGTAATTGGAGCTACCAACCGACCAAATGCTATCGATCCAGCTCTGAGGAGACCTGGAAGGTAACCCATCTCCAAAACATAAGATTGAGCTGCAAGTTGATCGTATTGTCAGATTTGATCGAGAAGTAGCCATTGATGTACCCTCCGAGGATGCAAGATTAAGAATCATTGAAGGCTTGATGAGGAATGTGCCAGTCTCTGATGATGTGAATTTCAGTAAGTTGAAGCCAATCGCGAGACTCCATATATTCCCGCATCATTCATCCTTTATCATGATAGAAACCATCGCAACCATGACCAGTGGCTTCGTCGGTGCAGATCTATCTTCTCTAACTAGAGAGGCAGTAATGCACGCGGTGCATCGCGGACTTTTGGAAACTACGCACAAGTGAGCGCTTCCCTGACTTGCTAGCTTTCATTGCATCGTAGTAAACTCCACTACAGCCCTCAGGTAAACATGGAGGACATCCAGGCAGCTTTGACTCAAGTGAGTCCGTCAATGCAACGCGGCTTGAGCGTAGATGTATCAAGTACCAAATGGGAGGACGTAGGGGGACTGGAGGAAGTAAAAGCGAAACTAAAGCAGGCTGTGGAATGGCCAATCACTTATCAAGCAACCTTCGAGCGTCTGGGACTACGAGCACCCAGAGGAATTCTGTTATATGGCCCGCCGGGGTGCAGTAAAACCACGTTGGTGAAGGTATTCCCCAAGCAGCACTTCATCCCCAATCACCTACTGAGAGCGTTTGCACATCTAGGTGATAGCGACCACCTCAGGAGCAAGTTTCTTTTCGGTCAACGGAGCAGCCTTATATTCCCCATTTGTGGGTGACTCCGAGAAAGCTAGTAAGTACTTGGATATATTCATTGATCCGAAATTTGTCTGAATTTGCCTTGTCCTCCAGTCAGAACTGTATTTCAGCGTGCACGTGCTGGAGCTCCATCAATCGTATTTTTTGATGAGATTGAGGCCATCGTCGGTGCTAGACAATTCCAGACTGGAGCCGGGGGTGGAGACAGCGTTCAAGAGAGGGTGCTCTCCATGCTTCTAAATGAAATGGATGGCGTGGAATCAGCAAACTCAGTTCTAGTGGTGGTAAGCTGGCACATTAGGAGTAAACAACAGGAGAAGCATGGTAGTTATTTCTCAACAAATCTAGGGCGCCACAAATAGGCCCGACCTCCTTGACGCGGCACTTATGCGACCAGGAAGATTCGACCGTTTAGTCTATGTAAGTGCGATTGACCAATGTAGCATAGCTCTTTGATTAACCGTATCTTCTTATTCCAAGGTACCGCCGCCTGATCATGCGGCAAGATTACAAATTCTAACCATTCACACCCAAGGCACACCATTAGACCAAAGTGTTAGTCTGGAGGAGATTGCTTCAAAGGTAGGCACGATCAGCCGTTTCAGTGAGCTCTTAATTGACACTCGTTCATAAAGACCGACAGATACACAGGCGCCGATCTGAAGAACGTGTGCCGCGAGGCAGCCATGATCGCGCTGCGTGAAATGCGCACGGCTACTGAAGTGGTAGGCATAATTCGGGCTCAACACACTCTGCCATCAGTACTAATTCCATCATTTCATACTCAGTCCATGGCCCATTTTAATATGGCAATGAACGTGGTAAAACCATCACTAAGTCCCTCAACATTAGATTGGTATGATCAATATAACCAAAAGCTGGCCATTAAATGAACCAAAAGCTGGTCATTAAATGATCCGTTGCAGAAGTGCTTATCTGGATCAGGCAATAGATCAGGCAATATCCGATAAAGATAGAAATTCTAGAGTCGTGGAGAACGGCAGAGAGTGGCTGACTATTAGTGAATATATGAATAAATTAATCATGCACTCGCACACTCCATTTATGTCATAACCAGCCAACTGTCACCCACTTACGTATATATTAGATGGTGATGTATTTATAGATTGGTAGCCATAATAGGATATGATGCAATCCTAATGTTTGATCACATTAAGCTTGTATAGTTTAATAGCGTTTGTTGACATTGGATATGGTAGGGTCTAGCGTTTCTGGAAGATCATTTGTTTCCTTGCGTGGATGTTGTTACCGTATTGCTCGCGTCTGCGTAGACGTTGTTACCGTATTGCTCGCGTCTGCGTAGACGTTGTTACCGTATTGCTCTCAGCACCACTCTTGAACCCACACCGCCAACATCAGACCAATCATACTCGTCATAGACTCCAGTCTCCTTATTGTGAGCGTGATAGTCATACATACCTACCCAGGCCAAGCAAGTACAGATCTATTGATCTTACTATATATGGAAGGAACTTTCGTAGCTTCCCAACATCTGTATACATACTAATCAACTTCCATTTTTCTCTTTATAAAACCACGAGGTGCTGTCGCCGATGCCTATTCTACCCTTGCCTTTCTAATTTTTCGGTGTACATCGACCTGTCACATAGATGTCGAGCTCACGTATACAAGAGCCGCAAAACTCTTATAATCCATATAACACACGCCAACCCGATAACCATGGGAGGTTCGTCCCAAGTTCAAACAACGCTTGGTCAAGAAACGGTGCCCAGTACGAAATGAAGCCATTAGACCCCGCATACAACGGCCAAGGGAATTTCCACCGATTTGTTAGCTCAATTCGAGGCTCGAAAAAAAACAAAACATGCTTCTTCATAGGGCTGTTCATCTTCATACTAATCCTTGGTGGTGCCATAGCCGCTGCCGCCATTCTGATACCCAAGAGTCGAAAGGACAAAACCATTCATTACGAGACCGACGCTGACGGATACATCGTGTGGAACAAAGATCCATCCTTGGTCCGTTCGTTCTATGGGATAGGATACACTTCGGAAAGCTCGCAATATCCTTATTGCGGTCTTACTCAAGAAGAGGTGATCGAGGACGTCAAGATCCTTTCCCAGCTGACACACCGTATCCGTCTCTACGGTATGGATTGTCACCAGGCCGAGTATACCCTAGAGGCAGTAAGACGCTTAAAAGCAGATACCAAGGTAACATTGACCATCTGGGTTGACGACAATGATGTTACATACAAGCGTCAGTATGATGAGTTCTTCCGGCTCCTGCAGAAATATGGCACCAATTATATTGACGCAGTATCTGTTGGCAACGAAATGCTATTCCGCGAAGAAGTCACTCGAGCCAAGCTCTATCAGTATATTGCCGACGTTCGCTCCAAGGTTCAGAGCTTGGGGTACAACATCCCTGTTTCGACCACCGAGCTTGGAACCAACTATAATGCTGAATTACTCTCAAAAGTGGATGTTGGTATGGCGAACATTCACCCTTACTTCGGAGGAACCACGGCTGAGAATGCTGCCAACTGGACTTTCACCTACTTGGAGGAAGAAGTCAAAATCAACGCTAAACAGGGCCAAGATGTGATCATTTCTGAGGTTGGCTGGCCAACGGAGGGCGCGTCCGAAAAATCTGCTGTTGCTAGTGTGAAGAACCAGCAAAGGTTTATGAACGATTTCGTTTGTGAGGCCAACAGAAGAGGAGTCAAATATTACTGGTTCGAAGCGCTGGACTTGAAATGGAAGACCAAGACGTGGACTGTCCTAGAGGGACATTGGGGAATGTTCGATGAGAAGAAAAAGGCCAAGATCACGCTACCCAATTGCCCACTAGAATAGTATGTACCTACCACTTTAACCCCTAACCCTAACACTAATTTATATGCCTTACAAGATTGGAAGTTCCCGTTTTTGTGTTGTGGAGCATAAATGTATTTTGTACCACCAACAACTCTATAATAACCAGTGCTATTTATATACATGTATATTTTCTCATGGATAATTGTTAGAATATTGAATAATAACCTGGGATTTGGCTCGTGCTAACCAATATTTTTTGTGGTGTAGTTAGGAAAGGCACTATTGATATCAACACTTTCAGTGCTACTTTTCAGAAGGGTATTAATATTTTCATGTAGATTTTGGAAGGCTCTATGCAGAGTTTGGCGCCATTTGGGTTGGTTTGTAGCTGATGGTTAATCCCTTGTCTTTCTGAAAGCAAAGAAAACTGCAGAAGGTCTTCTAGTATAAGCAGGACCTAGGAGGCCTAATTGTTATAACTGAGAACAGTAAACTGGTAGCAAATGGTGCCAAGGAGAGGAGTGGGTAGGCCAATAGAGCACAAAGCAGGGGACATACCAACTGCTTACAACTATGGTAAGGTTTTAGGGAGTATTGAAAGTGGCTTAGTGAACTAGAAGAATTTATAATGCTCACTTGGTATTTATTGAGCTTAGATAAGCTGTTTGTACTTCAGGAAGCTTAAACTTGCTGTAAGAGTCTTGGAGATATTGGAAGTGATTTGGGAGGACAAGTAGATTATGTGGTTTTCACTTGATGATTTATTGAATATAAAAGTAGTATTTATACTTTGACATGGTCTTGGCATTACAAACACATAGAATAGGTTTAGAAGGAGGCAGCTGGGAGCTGAAGTTGTAGGAGGAGTAACAGCCAGTAGCTTGTGGAGTGCCTGTTTTGCCAGGATAATTCTCTTCTTCAGGTGTGCTCCAGAGTCTAGTCCAGTAGGAAGGAAAGCAATGCCAAGATGTGTAGCAGATGTTGTAAAATCTGTAATTCCACCTAAATATTCACCTAACTTAGTCACTTAGAGCATTACCTTCAAATCCTAGAGAATGCTGACCAAATTTCTTGTCAGGATTTACTTAGAATATTTTCACCAAAATACCAGGTACCCAGAACATGAAAACTCTCAAAGTTGTCCAAACAGCCCCAAACATTGCACACATGTTCTTAGGACCTTTCTTGACCTACTCTACTTGTTTGTTAAGCCAAGACCATGTAAAAGTACAAATACTACTTTTACATTCCATTAATCATTAAGTGAAAAACACATAATCTACATGTCCTCCCAATCACTTCCAATATCTCCAAGACTCTTACAACAGTGTGGACCTATGCAAGATTTATCCTTAGGTGGGATGAAGTATACAATCATTTTTATTGATGATTATACAAAATTCACATGGGTCTACTTCATGGAGAAAGAGGAAGAAGCTCTGTCTAATTTCAGGGAGTTCAAAGCCATGGTGGAGAGAGAAACTGGTGAAAAATTCAAGAAAATATGCTCTGACAATGGTGAAGAATATAGCCCAGAACTCTTCATCCACTTCTGCAAAATTCATGGGATAAAGCAAGAGACAACTGTACCATACTCCCCACAGCAAAATGGAGTAGCAGAACATGCAAACAGACCAATAATTGATATGGCAAGATCTATGATCCATGATCAAATATTATCCTATAATTTTTGGGTGGAATCAGTTCCCTATGAAAAATTATTGAGATGATCCCATCAAAAGGCTGTCACAAAGTTAATGTCCCATGACTGAGAGGTACTGATCATGTCAGGACTCTGTCTAGAGGCTGTTGAAAAATAATTGCACCCCAGATTTCACAAAAAACTTTGTCAAAATTTCTCATCACAACAATATGTAAGTGGCTTTTGATTGGTTCCCTGCCAATTTGCTCACTTTCTGATCCTGGACACTCTATTGCCTCCTACATTTGTGTGAATTGATTGGCTATTGCCTCTTTTTCACACTCCTTACTTCCTGACTCAACTGTCTCTTACTTTTCATGCGTACATATTGATTTATTTCCGTTGAAACTTCAGTTGTACCTCAATGGCCAATTGTATTGACCTATACTAGTCTCTATACCCTACACCAACATTAAGCCCAGCCCCACACTCAACAAGTAACTCCATTAAAATCCTCCACTCAATAAGTATTTCTGCTGTAACGCTCTGGTTCCACAACTTTGGCAGGAACCCAACGGCTTTATGTCACTGTTCACTCACTGGTTCCCACATGTCCTGGACTTCAGCTGGCACTGCAAGGTCTAGCTCCTCATCTGCCAGTCTTTGCAATAAATCCTTGCAATATTCCAGTGCATTTTCTTGAGCACTGCTCTTGAAGAAGTGCTGCAACCTTTTGGTGTGCCTATTAATGTTCCAAAACTCCACTGAAGGCATTGTGATAGTCTTTTGAGCTCTTGACATTGTAGCCTTGTCTGTCAGTGGGATCTCCACTCTGTCAACAATGGAGGCTGTGGAGGCTGTGGTAGACAAATTGCCTTTTTCAGCAAACTCATCTACCTTGCTGGAGTGTATCTCAACTGGCTGAGCTTCCAACTCTTGTGAAAACAGCTGTTTTCTTGTTGGTAATTCTTCTTGGCTATGATGGGATTCAGTGTGTGCCTGGCTTGTGGCGTTAATTGGCAAGAACTGCAGTTTTTTTTGCATGCCTCCCTGTCTCAGGCTTGGGTAGACATTTTTCCCTTTACCTTTTCCTTTATCACTGCTACTTTGTCTGAGTGCTTCTTGTAAAGAACTATGTTTTCTCCTGGATAAATTCTGCTCTGACGCATCTGTTTTGGCCTGCTTGTCCCTTGCTGGCACTCTTCTGACAACCTGATGTTTCTTTTCATCTTGTTTTGAGATCTCAACTGTAGTTGTGACGGGCTCCTGTAAAAGTGGCTGGTTTTTATCACTGCCAGGTCCTTCACTGCTACTTTGACTGGGTGCATCTTGAGTGGTACTACGCTTTTTCCTTGATAAATGTTGTGCTGGTGCATCCATGTCTGCCTGCTTGTCCTTAATCGGCTTAGGGGGGGGGGAGACAGTCACCAACAGGTGAAATCTTTATTTCAGTTGAAACAAAGAAGCCAGCGCTACTGTTGTAGCTTTGATATAAGAGTGTGTAGCTGAGGGGAATTTGTAGGTAAGTTAATAAGAAGTGATGATAGTTCTTCAGTGCTCAAGACACTGTTCAGTGGGAAGGGGGGTAGCAAGAGAGGTACAAATGACTTGTGAACAACATTAATGAGGGGAATATGATAAGGATTGATATTCATCATAAAGGGAGTGTGCTGCTGCAGATATTGCTGCCAAAGGTCTGTCAAGTACTTCAGGTAGGCCAGCTTGGGTTTTTCTGACAGCAGAATATAGTGAGCAAACTTCTTGACTTCAGGATCTCCAAGTATAGTTCTCCAGCAGGAGTCAGGTGTAGTGTGGTGTGTTCTCTTCCAGGCCTTAATCAGTGGGTTGTTGCAGTGGTGAAGTCTGAGGTATAATCTGGTTCTAAGGTAGAGAAGTCTGAGCTTATAGGGCATAAACCCAAAAGCACCAAGAATAGCATGTCTGTAGGGGCATTCAGGCAAATGAGGCACCAAGGAGGTAATACACCATACTGCAAACTTGTCAAGCTTAGTGCAGTCTCTAGAAGTAAGAGAGAGAAGTGGTAAGCCAAATTCCAGGACAGGGAAGACAAACTGCTTGAGTAGAAGGAGGCAGCTGGGAGCTGAAGTTGTAGGAGGAGTAACAGCCAGTAGCTTGTGGAGTGCCTGTCTTGCCAGGATAATTCTCTTCTTCAGGTGTGCTCCAGAGTCTAGTCCAGTTGGAAGGAAAGGAAAGCCAAGATATGTAGCAGAAACCTGAGCAGGTAGAGTGGAGTTCTCCAAGTTGATGGGAGAGCCCAAAGGTATTGTCTTTGCAATGGAAAGCTGGAGATTATTCTTCTGCAGATACTGGTGGATGGTCTGGGAGTCTTGTTGCACATTGGAG
Organism: Basidiobolus meristosporus CBS 931.73; assembly: GCA_002104905.1. Taxonomy (NCBI): domain Eukaryota; kingdom Fungi; phylum Basidiobolomycota; class Basidiobolomycetes; order Basidiobolales; family Basidiobolaceae; genus Basidiobolus; species Basidiobolus meristosporus. The sequence continues at coordinate 177,666 of MCFE01000075.1, forward strand.
GAGGATATTCTGATGTCATCAGCAAAGAGAGTAACCAGGCAGTCAGCTGAGAGTCTTGGGAAATCATTCAGGAAGATGGCAAACAGTATAGGACCAGGGTTAGGGGGGGAGACAGTCACCAACAGGTGAAATCTTTATTTCAGTTGAAACAAAGAAGCCAGCGCTACTGTTGTAGCTTTGATACAAGAGTGTGTAGCTGAGGGGAATTTGTAGGTAAGTTAATAAGAAGTGATGACAGTTCTTCAGTGCTCAAGACACTGTTCAGTGGGAAGGGGGGTAGCAAGAGAGGTAAGAATGACTTGTGAACAACATTAATGAGGGGAATATGATAAGGATTGATATTCATCATAAAGGGAGTGTGCTGCTGCAGATATTGCTGCCAAAGGTCTGTCAAGTACTTCAGGTAGGCCAGCTTGGGTTTTTCTGACTGCAGAATATAGTGAGCAAACTTCTTGACTTCAGGATCTCCAAGTATAGTTCTCCAGCAGGAGCCAGGTGTTGTGTGGTGTGTTCTCTTCCAGGCCTTAATCAGTGGGTTGTTGCAGTTGTGAAGTCTGAGGTATAATCTGGTTCTAAGGTAGAGAAGTCTGAGCTTATAGGGCATAAACCCAAAAGCACCAAGAATAGCATGTCTGTAGGGGCATTCAGGCAAATGAGGCACCAAGGAGGTAATGCACCATACTGCAAACTTGTCAAGCTTAGTGCAGTCTCTAGAAGTAAGAGAGAGAAGTGGTAAGCCAAATTCCAGGACAGGGAAGACAAACTGCTTGAGTAGAAGGAGGCAGCTGGGAGCTGAAGTTGTAGGAGGAGTAACGCCCAGTAGCTTGTGGAGTGCCTGTCTTGCCAGGATAATTCTCTTCTTCAGGTGTGCTCCAGAGTCTAGTCAAGTAGGAAGGAAAGGAAAGCCAAGATATGTAGCAGAAACCTGAGCAGGTAGAGTGGAGTTCTCCAAGTTGATGGGAGAGCCCAAAGGCACTGTCTTTGCAATGGAAAGCTGGAGATTATTCTTCTGCAGATACTGGTGGATGGTCTGGGAGTCTTGTTGCACATTGGAGGAGGATATTCTGATGTCATCAGCAAAGAGAGTAACCAGGCAGTCAGCTGAGAGTCTTGGGAAATCATTCAGGAAGATGGCAAACAGTATAGGACCAAGCACAGAGCCTTGAACCACTCCATTAGGAACTGAGAACACAGCTGATTGCTCACTTGGGTGCAGAATTCTTGCTTGTGGATCCAGAAACAGAGACCTGACAAGGAGGGTGAGAGAGGTACTGGAGAAGCATTGCAACTTGGACCAAAGCAGATTTCTGTCAACTGAATCAAAGGCCTTAGTAATATCAAACAGAACAGAGGGATACTTGCACTGGAGAGAGTGATCTTGGCTAAGTATGACTGCATATTCCAAGGAGAGGCCAGGAACAAAGCCAAACTGTGCAGGATGAAACTTGAGGGAGTCAGAGTAGAGCTCCTGGGCAAGCAGAAGCTCAAACACCTTTCTGCAGGTGGGCAGCAGAGATATTGGCCTGTAGGAGCTAGGATCCAGGTGCTTTCCTTTACCCTTGTACAGTGGCAGAACATTTGCAAGGGACCATTCCTCAGGAGTAGAAAGCTGGGCTGAGCATTGCTGAAACAGTGGAAGCTGAAGTGCAGACATGGCCTTGGTACTAGTCTTCAGAAGCTCATAAGAGATTGTGTCCACACCTGGAGCAGTAGAGTTGGGAAGCCTCTTGAGCACATTATGGATTCTCCTTTGATCAAGTGCAAGTGGGATGGGCAGAGTCTTGAAGTCAGGATGAAAGCCAGGAGTTGAGTACTGCTTTGTAGAGAAGAAGATGTTAGCCAGCTGTTCTGTTGAAGGTAACTTCCTGGAAGAGGGCCTCATTGCCCTGTAGAGTCTTGATACTGTTCTTGTTATAGAGTTGGAAGATTGCAGAGGCAAAGAACTCATAATATGATCCCAGAGCTGAGTATGCAGAGTGTGGTGAATTGCCTTGGAGTGGTGTATTGCTGTCAGGAGGAGTTTCTCTGTTTTTGGGTTAGGGAAACTCAGGTAGCTTTGTTGCATGGCTGAAACAATGGATTCCCATTTTCTTGAGGTAACAGCAGTAGTGTTGCATGGTAGTGAGAGGGAGGCAGACACCAGAATCAGATGCTTCACAAAGAGCCAGGCATAGTTGAGATCATCTGGCAGAGAAAGTAGCAAACTGGCAAGCTTCAAGTAGTTCCCAAAGTCTTTCTTCTGATTCTTGGTAGCTTTGTGGGTGAGCACAGTAAGTTTTAGCAGCTTCCTCTTCACAACTGGTTGCATAGAAAGGGACCAGGCTGGGTGGTCAGAGGCCCTCAAGGATCCTAGCTCAGCTCCAGAGAATTGCTTAACTTCATTCACAAAGTAGAGGGCAGCAGCAGAAGGGCAGATCCAGTCAACACATCTTTTCTCAGATTGAGCACCTAGTGCTAGCAGGTGGCTTTCTCTCAGGAAGTTCAGTAGGAATGTAGACCTTGGCTTCATTCTTGCAGTGAGGGTTAGGGGGGGATGATAATCACCACAGGGTGAAATCTTTATTTAAATCATAAATAAAGAAGCCAAATTTGAACATGAATATTTGAGATGCAGTAAGCCTACAAGATAAACTTGGACTTTGCTGTATCCCAAATATCCTCAATACTGAAGTCAAGTGGAGAATGTAGCAAAACTGCCTGCTCACTGTAGTGTTTCTTGAGGAAGTTTGTGACTTGAAGGGAAGGAGAGTTTTTCAACAAGCTGGTAAACCTTTTGAGGAGTTCTTTTTCCAGAGAGAATGGAACAAAGAGTGGAATGTCCAAATGATGTCTGAATATATGCTCTGAGAGCTCCCAATCCAGCATATTTTTGACTTCTTCTGTAAAATCTTCAACAATATCTTTGTCAAGAATAACTTCCAAGAGATCCCTGGCAATGTACTGAATGTTAATAATCTTAGGCATATGAATACCTAGGTCCTTGAGGTAGTTTCTTTGTTCTGAAATTGGGAGATAGCCAGCATTTCTGAAATAGCAAACAGCCCAATTGGCAGTGGGAGGAGTATCAGGGCTGACAGGGAATCTTCTTCTGGCTTTAGGGTGCACTGGCTTAGGTGACTGTCTTATTGAAAGAGCAGCTGGCTTTGGATGAGCTTGAAGTGCTTGGGAGTATGTCTGAGTATGAATAACAGGAGTTAGGGTAGGGGGGGAGACAGTCACCAACAGGTGAAATCTTTATTTCAGTTGAAACAAAGAAGCCAGCGCTACTGTTGTAGCTTTGATACAAGAGTGTGTAGCTGAGGGGAATCTGTAGGTAAGTTAATGAGAAGTGATGATAGTTCTTCAGTGCTCAAGGGTTAGGGGAGGGAAAGTCACTAAAGTAGGTGAAATCTTTATTTGATTTCAGACAAGTCTAACTACAAATAAAGAAGCCAGCTGGGAATCGAAGATTCCCAAAGTAAATACTAAGTTGAATATGAATATATCTAAGCTAAAGTTAAGGCAGTATCCCAGAGTACACTGGAGTTCAGGTTCAGGGTTAGGGGGAGACAGTCACCAACAGGGGGGGGGGGAGACAGTCACCAACAGGTGAAATCTTTATTTCAGTTGAAACAAAGAAGCCAGCGCTACTGTTGTAGCTTTGATACAAGAGTGTGTAGCTGAGGGAAATTTGTAGGTAAGTTAATAAGAAGTGATGACAGTTCTTCAGTGCTCAAGACACTGTTCAGTGGGAAGGGGGGTAGCAAGAGAGGTAAGAATGACTTGTGAACAACATTAATGAGGGGAATGTGATAAGGATTGATATTCATCATAAAGGGAGTGTGCTGCTGCAGATATTGCTGCCAAAGGTCTGTCAAGTACTTCAGGTAGGCCAGCTTGGGTTTTTCTGACTGCAGAATAAATTCTGCAAACTTCTTGACTTCAGGATCTCCAAGTATAGTTCTCCAGCAGGAGCCAGGTGTTGTGTGGTGTGTTCTCTTCCAGGCCTTAATCAGTGGGTTGTTGCAGTGGTGAAGTCTGAGATATAATCTGGTTCTAAGGTAGAGAAGTCTGATCTTATAGGGCATAAACCCAAAAGCACCAAGAATAGCATGTCTGTAGGGGCATTCAGGCAAATGAGGCACCAAGGAGGTAATGCACCATACTGCAAACTTGTCAAGCTTAGTGCAGTCTCTAGAAGTAAGAGAGAGAAGTGGTAAGCCAAATTCCAGTACAGGGAAGACAAACTGCTTGAGTAGAAGAAGGCAGCTGGGAGCTGAAGTTGTAGGAGGAGTAACAGCCAGTAGCTTGTGGAGTGCCTGTCTTGCCAGGATAATTCTCTTCTTCAGGTGTGCTCCAGAGTCTAGTCCAGTAGGAAGGAAAGCAAAGCCAAGATATGTAGCAGAAACCTGAGCAGGTAGAGTGGAGTTCTCTAAGGTGATGGGAGAGCCCAAAGGTACTGTCTTTGCAATGGAAAGCTGGAGATTATTCTTCTGCAGATACTGGTGGATGGTCTGGGAGTCTTGTTGCACATTGGAGGAGGATATTCTGATGTCATCAGCAAAGAGAGTAACCAGGCAGTCAGCTGAGAGTCTTGGGAAATCATTCAGGGTTAGGGGTTAGGGGTTAGGGTTAGGGTTAGGGGGAGGGAAAGTCACCAAAGTAGGTGAAATCTTTATTTGATTTCAGACAAGTCTAACTACAAATAAAGAAGCCAGCTGGGAATAGAAGATTCCCAAAGTAAACACTAAGTTGAATATGAATAAATCTAAGCTAAAGTTAAGGCAGTATCCCAGAGTACACTGGAGTTCAGGTTCATGGGGGAGTGAAGTAGATAAGCTTGAGAGATATAATAATCTTTTAAGAAGTGGGTAACAGCAGGTGAAGGGGAGTTTTTGATAAGTGAAGTGAATCTTGAGATCAGAGATTCCTCTAATGAGAAGGTCTTGTAAACTGGAGAATCAGGAAACTCTTTGAAGGCATGGTCAGTAGGTTCCCAGTAAAACTGGTCAGAGACATTTTGAGAGAATTGTTTAGCAATACTTTTGTCAAGTACTACCTCCAGAGTGTGATGGTTGATAAATCTCATGTTGACAATCTTGGATAAGTTGTAACCTTGTTGCTTGAGATACATCCTATGCTGAGATATGGGAATAAACTCCACATTGGCAAAGTAGCAGACAGCCCAGTCAGTAGCAGGAGGCAAATCAGAAGTGGCAGGAAACTTTCTTTTGGTCTTGGGAGGAGCAGCAGGATGTCTTGAGGAAGCAGGAACAGACTTTTTGACAACTTCAGAGTAGGAAGAGTGAGCAGGAGCAGATGATTCTTGAGGAGTCTTGTTGGCAGGAAGAGTTGTCTCAGGGACAATAGATTCTTGCAGATCAGAGAAGGCAGAAAAGAGCTTTTGAACTTGTTTCTTGAGTAGAGCATTTTCAGCTTCAACAAGTGCAAGCCTTTCCTCAAGGAAAGAAATCTGAAGGGAATGGAGTGAAGGCATAAGAAATAAGAAGAAGAGGGTAAGATGGGGTGGGTGGGTGGGAAAATTAGCAGGGAGAAGAGAAGGAAGGAGCAAAAATTCCAGAAGTCAGAATTTATAGATGGATGGACAAGGGTTAGGGGGGGAGGAAAGTCACCAAGTGGTGAAATCTTTATTTACTTATGACAAGTATCTAAAGAAGCCAAGTTAATCTGAAGTT